>PVIC010000781.1:0-108285 GCA_004025085.1 Thryonomys swinderianus | reverse complement strand
GACCTGAGTTCGATCCCCGGTTACCACATATAATGCTGGGCGTGGTGGCTCACGCCTGTAATCCCAGCACTCGGGAGGCAGAGACGGGAGGATTGCTGAGTTCACGGCGGCTTGCCTGGGCACCATAGTGAGCTCAGGGCCAGCCTGAACTACAAAGCAAGACCCTGTCTCCAAAAAGCAAAAAAAAAAAAAAAAAAAACCAATACTGAGATTTCATCTCATTCCACAAAGAATGGCTGCTAATGCAAAATTAAACAGTGATAAATGATGGCGAGGCTGTGGGGAGGAAGGAACCCTTCTCCACTCTTGGTGGGATTACAGATTTGTGCAACCATTGTGGAGATCAGGGTGGAGATTCCTCAGAAAACTAGGATTAGAGGTCCCATTTGACCCTGCTATTCCCCTGCTAGGAATATACCCAAAGGAATTAAAAGAATCATTTCATAAAGACATATGTGCACCCATGTTCACAGCAGCTCAATTTGTGATAGCCCAATCTTGGAAACAATGCAGATGCCCATTAACTGGAGACTGGATAAGAAAGATGTGGGTTTTTTTTTAAATAAAATGGAGCACTACTCTGCCATAAAGAATGACAAGTTTCATTCATTTATCTGCAAATGGACACACCTTGAGGACACACAAATAAGTGAAATAAATAGATCACAGATATATAAATACTGTATCTTTTCCTTGGCATGAGAACCTGTAGATGTGAGTTCTAGAATGTATGATAGATTTTGTGAAATAGGAAATACTCAAAGGGAACATGGTAAAGTAATGAGGGGAAAGAATAAATAAGATTTGAAAAGAAAAAGAAAGCACATGTATATAGTGTGTGGGGGGTTGTGGGGTGGGGTGGGATATGGGTAGAAATAAGAATTAACTTACATCATATACTGGTACAAATTCCCCAGTGTTGAGTGTGATTGTTAGCTATATATAAAATGTACCAAAATAAGGAATTCAATTGAAAAAAAGATAAGGAACAATCTTTTAAAAAATGGCCCACTTACACTTATTTGAATGTGACATTGGGTTAGAGAAAGTAGCCAGGCCATCAGTGAAAGCAGTCACCTACTGTACTTTGAAAAAATTTTGGATTAGGATTTTATAGTTGTTTTTTTCTTTCAGCTACTTAGAATATTTGTATGCCTGAGCTATAAACATGGCAGCCCTTGGGAAAGTATTTTCCCCCTTTAGCTCTACCTTAGACAAGGAGGAATGGCAAACATCAAACGCAAGAAGCATTGACTCAGAAGTCTGCTGCACACGGCAAGGGGTAGGGATAACAGAACTGTGCTCCCACATTTGCTATTTGATCACACAGAGTGTCAATGAAACTGCAACCAGCAACACAGGAACCATAAAGAGAATTGCATTAAAGTTAATACAAAAGTCAGGAAAATGTCTTCAGCAAGGGACACTGGCTATTGGGCAGATGCGCAATGGGAGCAATTGGAGGCTCTCAGTGTGACCAAAGCGTGCTCTCACTCCCCTCTCTCTGTCTGTCTCTTCTCCTTGCATTTAAACAGCTATTATCCTCTCTCCTTTCCCCTCCCTTATTTCTGTGATTTCTGACTCCTTATCCTTCTCCTTTTCTCCCTCCAAGTGCCCTACCTCTAATTCAGTCCTCTCCTGTGCCCTTCAGGAGTTTTTTCCGTCACACTTCCCTTTGTGAGGAGGACAGGGAGTATCACCGAACATCTTCTTTCCCCTTTTCTTTGCTCTCTTTTCCCTTTACCTCACTGTTACCCCACACTTCTACTCCCCTCTTCTATGTTTTCCTATCTTTCCTAAGTCAAATCTCTGCTATCAGTGTACACCTTGGAAATGGTAGGACAACTGCTAGATGACTAACTCCATTGAAATGCTCAGAGTTGGATTCTCCTAATGTCTGACGGGTCAGCAGAAAGAGGGATACTTTAAAAAATGAAATAACCCTTTTAAAAATGTAGACCAACTCTAAAGTATTCAGCTGCTTTGTTGAAAGAAAATAAAGATGTAAAAATATACTAACTAGTGAAAGGTTTCATTCTCTCCCTGCTTTTCCCCAAGTGTATCCCTCCAACCCACCATGAAACTGATCCTTTCCTTAATCTTACCCTCCTTTGTGCAAAACCCCAGACCCTCCTGGAATGACTGAAACATGCCTCATTACCAGTACAAGCCCAATGAATGACACAGGCAGGAGGTAACAGAGGGCTCCCTGACAAGGACACAACAGAGCACACAAAAAGCTTCATTTAATGGCCCATCAGGAAGCCTTACAAGTTACAGCTTAATAAATATATAAAAAATATTGTAATATAAAAAATGTCTGGTACCACCTCCCACATCAAACACTAAAGGAGAACTCATTATACAAAGTAGGTTGTGATATGGCAATCTTACACATATCCTTTGAATTGCAGAAAATAATTGATTTTCTGGAGGTATTTCAGTCTTCTATATTAAACCTATGACTTATCAGTAAAGTTTGTAGAAAAATTTAGTTTTCCCACCTTTTTATGCTAGTCCCTAAACATAGTTATACTCTGACATACAGTATATGTTTTCAGAACATCTGATGAATGAATGAATCAATTAATCAACCGACCAATCAATATAAGTCCTAAAACAACAGCATTGAATATTTGGAGGAAAGTACTATCACATGCTGATGGACTTTGATAATACCCCTTTGTTATCCCTTTGCTAGAAGGACCCACATAAGATCTGGAATGTAATTTGCCTTCAAGAAGTAGGATAGGAAGAGGGTCTGCTCACCACATGGATAGTAAGCAATCAAATATGAGAAGTAACATTCTAGAAATAGATGAGAAAAACATGAAAAGCAGACAAAATTTATGAAAAACTACAGTACTCAATGATAAGTTAGTCAGTCTTTCTCTTTGTTCCCAAGATAGTCTGTGCATGCCTTATTACTGCAGAAGGTCTCATAACCCAATTGCATTTCTTCAAGGGTTTCCAAATCATACTCAGAAGTAAGGAACTAACCATAGCCCACCAAGATTTCCTAGCCAGCATAGACTAACTCCACTTTGTGAGGAAGGGGCTAGAATCTTAAGTTATGCACAGGAGACATGGTAAGTTGTGCTAACTCTGAAAGGACTCTAGGAAGTCCCACTTTCTGGATTCATATCTAAACACAGGGACCAATTTTGCATTTTCTCAAAACAGCACCTGCAATTCACTTCATGTCAATCAACTAAGAGTTTAGTGAAAGAGTAACTGTGGAAATTTGTTATATGTTACTTTCTCTTAATAATTTTTTTAAAAAAATCTATTTAATTACACACAACTCTCAACTAAATAGCATTCCAGAATTCTCTAACATTATTTTCAAGATTATGAAAGGGTCTTTTTAACATTAACACCATTGAATCATTGGACTGAAACATCACCCTTTCAGAAAAGAACTTTAAAAACACAGTCATGTAAAGATAGTCCCCATTCACTTGAAGCACCATTGCTCCTGACATTGGAGCCAAGTTTAAGTTTCTGTGTAGTTGTCTCTGAAAAAAAGATGCCCCTTTGAGGAAAAAAGCCCTATACATATATATATCCCAAAACCTGGGATTTGGTATCTAAAACCTAGGATTAAGTATCTAAAACCTACTAGTGGAGAAAGAAAAAGGTAACTATTAGGGTTTCAGGAGAAGTTCCCCTAAAGTATGGCTTCTTGGCATCAGAGAAAACAGAAAAGGCAGGAAAGTCTTTCCTCCCCTAAAACAGGGTCATGAAACAGGAAAGACTGCCTGACTTCTCCCTGCCCTCATGGGAGAGGTGACCTTCCAACACGTAAAAGCAAAAAAAAAAAAAAAAAAAAAAAAAAAGACAGAGATGCCAAGAAAAATCTGAACACAAAGTCTGGAAGAATTCCCCCAGTTTATTACTATTGGATCATAGTCCTTTTGTCCAATAGCTCTTCTTTAAGACCGTCTACTTCCTTACCACCCAAAATCCACAAGCCTAAGCTCCACTGGGGCTTAGTTCCTTATGAAGGCTCCCATGTCTTGTTAAACTTAAAAAAATTTTATACATTTTTGTCTTATATATATTTTATTGCATTTGTTGCTTTTTTTGAGGGCCATCATCCACAAACCTAGATTAAGTAAGAGACAATCTTCCTGTCCACCCTTTTTTTTTTAGAGCAGTACCTACACTCAACTTACTTTGCTACATCTACATTTCATGAGACTAGATTTGTTACTATTCAGCAAATAGGGTTTTCTAATAAGAAGTAATTAGATAAAAGGTGGTATGTTTTAACCTTTTTTTCCCTTAAATTTCATTTTGAGGTTGCTAGCAATATCATTTCCTATCTGTATAAAAGGGCATAGCTCTACAATTTGGGTCTCACCTATATATCATTATGAATCATTACCCAAACAAATTATATTTGCTATTTTCATTCAGTATCTGAACTTCTACACCTGTTTTGGCACTGGAGCACTGAAGGATGGCAGAGTGATCTGTTTTTCCCTAAGCCAAGCCTGAGTGCCCTTTCCCTCAGCAATTCATATGCATTGTTTTTCTAGATCAGTTCTCTGCTTAGCTATCACTTCAAGCATCTTGGGATTCCTTCTATTCTCATCTCAATAAACTAATTTATAGAAGGACAGGAAAAAAAGATTACTTCCTTCCACAACATTTGTGTGCATGTGTGTGTTTCAAAATTGGAACTCAAGACTAAATAGCCAAACAGTCGTTGCAAAACAGGTTTCAGAGGATGAAAACAGAACACTGAAGGAGAAACTCTTACCACCAATCCCACCATATGCCTGAGGATACAATCCAGAGTGTATCTACTTTCTCAGTCCCTAGAGCCAGCCAAGCCCTCCTTTAAACAAAGCTCTTCCTGACAGAGAGACCAGGGTAAATGACTCTGTAAGAGATCACCACATATTTTCATAGTTTACAAGGATGGAGCAATTACAGCTTCAGTCGTTCATGAATAAAGCCTCTTTAACATTTTAATGAGAACATTAACTCGGCTTCACTTGGTTTGGCCTTCCTAGAAAGTCTGTTAGCCTTGGAGAAAGTTTCTTCAGAAAGCAATGATGAAATAACAGGCCTTTCTATGGCCTGTGCAGCATGACTGGGTCACAGACACTGGTTGTATTATTTCTCTCCTGAACTAGCCTACATTTTTTGATAAAACCACAGTCTGGTAAATGAGCAAAGGCTTCTGAAGCTATGCCTTCCTCTAGGCGGTATTTGTGTGCTGTGTGTGCTCACTCATTTTATATCAGACTTGTCTCCTAATTCATTTTTTATGTTATACACAGCTTTGAGTACAATGTGTGACTCAATAAATGTTAAATCATACTTTTTTGTTATTTTCCTTTAGTCATTTTCTGCTACTCTGTTCTCTTTTGCAACATGACTGATTCCCACCAATGCTACCAAACTGCCACTTGCCTGGAGGCCCATTAAAATCAGAAGACAATCAATATATTCCAAAGCCAAAGATGAGTGAGAAATAATTCCCAGACTAAATGACTTAACATGAATAGCTTCCTCTCTCCGAACAAAATCTAGAGGAGAATGAATGGAATGGAAGAAGTCTACCTCAAAAACCTAGCAAAGGAGTAAAGCTAAAGGGAATTAATATTCAAGTCATGTATTCATTCAATTCCTCAAACATTTGCTCAGCTCCTATTATATAGGAGGTGCTATCTGAGGTAGTTCTGGGAGAGAAGCCAGGAATAAGACACACCAGACCCTCTGTTCCACTGAGCTTAAATTTTAGTGAGAGAGACAGGAAATGAACAAACAGAAAATGTAAGAGGACAGTAAGCACTATAAATAAAATACAACAGGTTGATAGAGTAAGAGGGACTAATTGAATAGGATAGAAACTTAAAGCCAAGTAGAACAAACAAACAAAAAAAGACAGAAAATGCTTAAGGTCAAGAAATGACACAGAAGAACCCTGAATGCAATTACTGATTAAAAGAAACCCATCATTAAAGATATATAGAGAGAGACATAGATTGATAAATAGATAAATATATCACAATTATAATGATAAAATTCAGAAAACAGGAAAACTGTGAAGATGGTAAAAGGATGAATGGTTTCCAGAGGGTAGGAGTAGGAAGGATGAATAGGAAAGCACAGAGGATTTTTAGGGCAGAATTTAGTCTGTATGACACTATAATGGATGATATGTCTAAACCCACAGAATGCACAACACCAAGAAGGCCCAAAGGAAAGCCCTGGTCTCTGACTGACAATGACCTCTCAAGGCAGGATCATCTGTTGGAATAAATGTGTCACCCAAGTAAGAATATGAAAGTGGAAGATATTTGAATGTTATTTGAATGATGGGAACTGGGGACTATTTGGAAAATCTCTGTACTTTCCATCAAATTTTGTTTTAAACCTAAAATTGCTCTGAAATATAGCCTATTTGTTGTAAATGCTTAAGGGAAAAAAAAAAAACAACGTGGGAGTTGATGACCTGCAGAGCCCAGCTCAGCTAGAGTATAATTAACAGGTAGCAGTGACATGGCTTCAGGGTAAATGACCTAGGTCATGGTTAGAAGCTTGAATTTCAGTCCAAAGCACCATTAAATAACTTTAAGCAAGGCTCATATTAATACATTTTACATTTTTCTGTTTTTTAATTTTGATAGCTTTGTACATAAGCATAATACACTTTGATCATTTTCACCCCCATCCCCTCCCTTGCCCTGGCCTACCTTCTAGATTCACATTTTTGAGGAATTTCAATGAGCACATTTTACTTGTATAATCATCCCTCTACCCCCGCTTATATCCCCTCCCACTCTCTTAATCCTTTCCTCATGTCTAATAGTTTCCTCTCTAATTTTTCATCATCTCTTTTACATTACACTATTAGGGAGAACATGTGATATTTGTCTTTCTGAGTCTGGCTTACTCTAGTCACCATGATGATCTGTAGATCCATACATTTTCTTATAGATGACAAAAATTTGTTTTTCCTTGTGGCCAAAAAATACACCACTGTGTTCTTGAAATTTCATTCTGGCTGAATGAAAACTGGATTACAGAGACATAGTCCACACAGGCTGGTGACGTCCTGGTCTAGGGTAGCAACAGAGCAGTACATGTAGGTGCATTTGAAATATGTTTGGGAAGAAGAGTTGACAAGACTGGTAATGATGCTGGATAGATCAGATGGGTGAGATGAGGAAGACACATTAAGGACATTCTGGAATTGAGAGGTCTTATGCACTGCAATAGGGATGAACTTTTTTAGAAACTAACAACAAAGACCACACACGGCAGGTGCTCTGAATTCTGTTACAGACCTAGGAAATTTGTGTGTTCAAGTCCACCAAGAAAACTCAAGGTCGGCTTGCTTGATCTCTGCTTCAAAGGCAAATATATGCATATAAGCATATCACACATATGTGCCCATACATCTGTGTAAATATATGTAATTTTTTACTTTCATGCAAACTAAATAATTTCAACAATCCTCTGAGGAAGAGAGAAAGGATATTACTGGTGTTTTCATTAACTTGCAAGGAAACTGAAGGCAAATGAGGTGAAGGGCCTCCTGAAGGTCATACTGCAAGTCATCAGCACATCTAAAGCTAGGAGCTGGGCTTCCTTGCAGGTGGCCACACAGCACATCACAAACCACTGTGCATCTCCCAGAACGTACAGGGCATCCTGCAGGCATTGCGTTCAACAGGAGAATCCACATTTCAAATGAGGCAAAGACTTGGGGTGCTGCTGCTTCCTTTGTCTCATTTCATCAAAGATGCTAAATAACCCATAAAATACAGCTAACAAAACTAAAAACATCAGTAACACCAAAGCAAACCTTACGGAGAGAAAATAAATATCACAGTGCAATGTGACACAGATTTTTAAAGAAATGTTTTAATTATGAAGAGTAAGGCCTGTGCTGCACAAGCTTAACAGAAGTCCCTACAGGCAGCAAGGCGGAGGTCCCTTGTGAGGGGAAGACACAGTCATCTCCAGGACTTACACTCCAGGTCTTATACTCATGGGCATTCTCTACTTTAGAACCCTTACCTTTAACTGCTTGGACAAACCACATTGCTAAATCTTGCATTGCTTTTTCCTTTTTGTTAGCATGGTGACTGATTTGCTCTGATTTTTTGATTCAGATTTTTCGGCTTTAAACAGTAAGAAGGTGATACACACTCCATCTGTAATTCAGAATTTCATACTTTAAATTGTGAATTTTGCACTTTTGTAGGCCTTGTGATCTTCCATACAATACTTTCTTATAATCCAAGGCAGCAGCAGTGAGCCTGAGTCCCCTATCACATAATCATGAGGGTGAATAACCACTCCTCTGCATTGCTGAGTTATGACATCAAATAGAACTGGTAGAGTACATGCATTTTATACTTAATATAAGTGGTTTTTTGGTGGTTTTTTTTTTTTTTTTTTGAGACAGGGTCTCACTTTGTAGTTCAGGTTGGCCCTGAGCTCACTATGTAGCTCAGGTAAGCCTCGAGCCCAGCAATCCTCCTGTTTCTGCATCCCAAGTGATGAAGTGAGCCATTACACCCGGCACTGTGGTATGTGATACTGATTGCTGGTGGGAATGACTCACCATGCCCAGTACTGTTGCATGTGGTTACTGGAGATCAAACCAGGGACCTTGCACTTGCTAGGCAGGTGCTGGAACCACTGAGTTAAATCTCTAGCCCATACTTAATATAGTTTTGACTTAGGATAGATGTGCCATGATACATGATAACCCTATCAGAGGTCCAGAAGTATTTGTACTATAAGTTTTACTTTTCTAACTCAGGGCTGATGAGGCAATAAAACATCATTTGATACTCCATTTACTTGGAAATCTGGGAGGTGCTATGGTAAATGCTGCACATACAACATAAGGAAGCTATAATCCTGAAAATGGAGGGGAAAGAGAATGCTTGCCTTAATTTAGCCAATGGAAGCAGCATTACTAATTCAGTACCAATGTGCAATTTTTAAAAAATGAATACAACGACTGTGAATGATTTAATTTTCTTCCTATGGATGACATTTTTCATTTTAAAAATGTTTATATATAAGAAGTATAATAGAGCCGGGTGTGGTGGCTCATGCCTGTAATCCCAGCACTTGGGAGGCAGAGACAAGAGGATTGCTGAGTTTGAGGCTTGCCTGGGCTACATAGTGAGCTCAGGGCCAGCCTGAACTACAAAATTTGACAGACAACTTTAGGTCCAACTGTCTGTCATCCATATTAGCATAGGTAAATTACCCTACCCTTTGATTCTAAATTTCCTCTATGGGCAAAATCATGATAATATAGAGTATTACACATGATCAAATGAAGTCATAGTTGATACTGTGTCTAGACTGCAGAAGTTAATATTAGTTATTAACTCTCTTGACTCTGTCTTACATATACATGACCCCTTATACAACAACCTCAAAAGGGTTATTTCACTATAGAAAACACTGTTGTAAATTTAATGGTTAAACATCAGGTTTATTTAAAATAACACTCAATTTCCCCTCCATTAATGAGATATATTAATTAATCACTATACTAAAATAATAGGAAGAAAGAACTTGAACCTTTTCTTGACTCATGGTTATCAACACAAACTTAGACTTAAATTTTAAATTTAGTAGATTTCATTTCCTCCTGTAGTTAGCAGCTTCATTCTCTGGAAGTCAGGAAACACTGGACAGTGAGCAAGATTAAGTTACTGTCATTTGCAAAGCATTTATCAATAATAATTCTCAGATATTTTTCATCTGTGGCTTCATTATGCATGTATTTGTTAAGAGTTTCAAGTAGGGGTTCTAGCACAATGAAGGCTACACTTTCCCTAAAATCTGACACCTCCTTAAAAAAGTCTCCTTCAACAATATTTACAGCCAGGTGTGGTGGCTCAGGCCTGTAATCCCAGCATTTAGGAGGCAGAGGGAGAAGCAGGAGAATTGCTGTGAATTCGAGGCTAATCTGGGCCACATAGTGAGTTCAGAGCCAGCCTGAATTACGAAGTGAGACCTTATCTCAAAAAACTAAAAACTAGGGCCGGAGGATTAGCTCAGTGGTTCCGGCGCCTGCCTCGCAAGCGCAAGGTCCTGAGTTCGATCCCCAGTAACCACATATAATGCTGGGCGTGGAGACTCACACCCACCAACAATCAACACCGCATACCACAATGCCGGACATGGTGGCTCACGCCTGTAATCCCAGCACTCGGGAGGCAGAGACGAGGATTGCTGAATTCGCGGTGGCTTGCCTGGGCACCATAGTGAGCTCAGGGCCAGCCCAAACTACAAAGCGAGACCCTGTCTCAAAAAAAAAAAAGAAAAAAAAAACTAAAAACTAAAAAATTTACCAAGTGGATAACAGAGTAAACACTATACAAATTTTGTCACTACTGTTTTCTATTTAATCTATGTCTAAGTCAGTAACTTACTGAAGCTCTGATTCTTTTGTTTAGTTTTGTTTTGTTTTTACTCCTGAACTCACTATGGTAACCCATCCTGACCTCAAACTCACAGCAATCCTCCTGGCTCTGTCTCCTAAGAGCTAGGATTACAGGCGCAAGTCACCATACCTGGTATTCTGGTGTGTGGTACTGATTGCTGGGATTTTGTATGTGAGCCATCATGCCCACCATTGTGGTATATGTGGTTACTGGTGATTGAACTCATGATCTTGTGCTTGTGAAGCAAATGATGGAACCACTGAACTAAATACCCAGCCTGTCATTCTTACCTATAAAGTAAGGCAACCAGGTTAAATTATCCCTAAGAAGCTGTATATAAAATGTAGCAATAAAGAATTCCATTAAATTATCCCAAAGACCTTTTCAACAGTAATTTTCTATATTTGCAAGCATATATATATATATATATATATATATATATATATATATATATATATATAAAAGCAGTGACAGAAAATGACTGCCCAATTTTGCTACCATTAGCAGTGAAATTTGGGGAATGCAACCTTTTTTGACTCAGTGTCCTTATATGAGTACTATGTATCCTTCAAATATTGTCATAAGAATTAAATATGTTACTATGACAGAGCATTAAAAATAGTCCCTGCAACATAGGAAGTCTTCAAGGTCAATGTTATCATCATGATTCTCATCATTATCAACATATAACCCAAGACATCAAATATTTCATTTTTATAGTTGATATAATTCAGACAATAACAGATCCTGTATAATAAATGAAAAAAAATAAGTTGTAAACTATTTTCCTCCAGTTTTTATCAAAACTCCTGGCTTTTTCTGACAAATCCTAACTATATCCATTTCTCAGGGAGAAGCAAAAATGGTAGTCAGTGGTGTGCAGATAGGTGTAAAGAAACAAACATGCAAAACAAAAGAGAAAAGGAAAGTGTGAGAGGACAACAAGAAGGAACAGAGCAGGAAAAGCAGAGAGAAGCTGAGGTCAAGAATGGAGAGAGCACCGGCCCTGCCTCTTTTCTCCCCAGAAAACCCTTCCTCAAGCATCGAGCTTTCTTACCCACTTTTTCCTAACTACTCCTGTGTTTCTCTTTGTTGTTTATACTTTGTTTTTATAGACTATTAGACATAGGAAAGGACCTTAGGAGCTACCTAATCTAATTCTTATTTTATAGATGAGAAAAACTAAGGACTAGTGGGACAAACAGCTGCCGAAGGTATACAGTTCTACACTGACACCAACTCCCTAAGTCGGTGCTGTCTCTTGGAGCACAACATAATGAGTCCATTTCCCCAAATGTAACCTGTCGGGGCCTTATCCCATTTGGCTGATACATAAATTTTTCTCTTGGGAAGCAAATCTTGAAAACTATTTTTAATGAATAAGAATCTCAGTTTTTAATTCAATAAACATGCTTTATCATTAACTTCATTGCCTTCTAATTCTGAAATTAGGTTTTTCTTTGCTTGGGTAGGTCCTGCCTAACTGATAACAACCAGATTGCAGTTAAAGAGAGAGGCCCACTTGGGCCTTCACATACACAAACACACACACACACACATACACACACACACTCTCTCACATATCAAGAAGAATTTAAAACAAAATTGGAGCCCATGCTTGTCACTCCTGTAGTTAAAAGATAATGAGGTATTCAATATTTTAAAGTAAATACTCAATAAGTAATATTTATTATAAGGATTTCAAATAAATTATTTTCTAGAGGAAAACAACTTTCTCACAAGCATCCCCCGTGCTAACTCCAACCCAATAAAAAAAGGTACCCTGTAAAGTACACTCACTAAATCTTTATATCTGGGTAGAGTCTCTTCAGCTTGTTTTGCCTAAACCAAGCATATGACCTCCTGCTTGTTATAATTTCTTGCTGTCAGGCTTCAATTCCACAGTGGAAAGCTGAGGCTCTGAATGCAGAGCCTTTTAAACATATATTAAAGATAAAAAAAAAAACCCTGTAATCTGTGTGGCACACACCTGTAATCCCAGTTTACACAGGAGGCAGGAAGATTTCAAGTTCAAGGCCAACCTACAAAACACAGCCACACCTCATCCCAAAGAAAGATTGGGGTGGGGGGGAGGACTCTGTAGGATTATAGATACAGCTACGACAAATATTTGGAAAACAAAAAAGGCCCTGGCCTGTCTCTCCTCCCCCTCTGTCCTTTGCCCTGGTATCCAGACAGCATTCTTTCTGTCATATGCTGCCCTTAACAGCTAGGACTCGAAATGCTGAACAGAAGGGCTTGGCAATCTTCTCACAGCTGTTTAGACTGAGAACATCTGAATCTGGGCCACTAAAAATAACTCAGTCCCATTGTCTAAATAGGTGTTTATTTTCCAAGGACTAGACAAGTATAAAGCTAGTTTATTAGAATCACACTTGGTAAGATTATTTACACGAATCTGTCCTTCGCTCCTCCTACATGTCTGGTTTTCATTTTCTCTTTTTCTGTCACAGCAGATGCAGGCTGGCCAACTCAAGCAATGGCAGCTATGGACACTCTCAGTCATATAAAATGTAGTAACAGGAAAAGCAGAACCTGACATTACATAAAAAAATGGCAAAAACCGAATGTTGAAATCTCGGCAAGAGTTGAGCCAAGATGGGAAAGTTTCTAAAGAAGGAAAGGAAAATGTTGTATCCTCCTGCCCCGCAAGCAAGCCAGCAGTGGCAGCTCACTCTCTAGACACTCTCAGCAAAAGAGAAATGCCACAAATGTAGCAGGAGTTGAGATCCTGGGGGAGCCAATTATATTTAAGCCATTTTTCAAGATTCTGTAAAAGCAAAAAAAGCTTAGAAAAACCTTGGCACTTGAAATGACATTTCACACATTCTGCTTAGGGTCTGTGGAATACTACTCATAAAATGGCTAGATGTCATAAAATAAACCTGGAGATTTTTAATAGAATAGAATTATTAGCTAGTAAAATAAACTTGGCTTCAGAGCAGGAATGAGGCACATCTAATCTAATAGGCACCTCAGGCTTTCTTTGGAATTGGCAGCAAAACATGACAAATCAGGTCAAGGTCAATGTCAGGTATTGGCTGAGAACCCATCTGCCTGCGGCTGGCTGCTGTGTACCACTTTGAGGTTACTGTAATTCTGTAGCAAATCCAAGGTACAGGTCTGCAAGACAGGAATTTTCAGGCATCCCACCACATCTACACAAGACCCCCAGGAGACCTCTGGGGACCTATGGCAGGAGAAACAGGACTGGGTCGGAAGAGGAGAGAACCTAGAAGAGGCTGTAAGGCATCTGCAATGGAGCAGCAGCCCAGGTTTTAGCAGGTGGTAAGAAGGGAAGACCTGGTGTCCCCTAATTCCTCTTTCCAGAACTCACTGCACTAACACAATGACCATCTCTGAGTTCAATATAACCTTTCCTGATTATATGCAAAGCAGATGTGATGAAGGCAATAGGACTAGCCCAAAGACAGCGAGATTTAAAAACAGACCAACTTTGGTTGGGTTTCTGGGATGGTTTCTCTTCACCCCAGGATGAAGTTGCTATGCACAGTTTTATCGCCAAAGAAAACTGCTGACTCAGCCAGGCTTCCCTTTGACTCCCACTCATTCCTTCACTTCCTCTTTAGTATGGCATCAAAGTAATTGGATCTAAGAAGCGAATGCAGAGGAAAAGGGAAACATTTAAAAACCTTAAAAACCATTCTAGGGCTACCAGGCAAAAGTGTCTTTTTGTTCTACTATGTAGTTGAGTATTTTGGTCATATCATTTCAAATAGGAAAGGTAGCCATCTCACTTGCATTCAGAAAAAAATCAAATAAATATCTATTAGACACCTGCTCCATCTCAACTACTGAACTGTGAGTCTTTAGGAACACACACAAAAAAAGAAAACTCCAATTTTACCTTCTCAGATTATCCACTGAACTAATGAAGACATGTGTGTCTGTGCAGGAAGCAACTATACCTGTCAAAACTGGATATTTGGGGCCGGAGATTTAGCTCAGTGGTTCCAGCACCTGCCTGGAAAGTGCAAGGTCCCTGGTTCCATCCCTGATAACCATATATAACAATACCAGGTGTGGCAATTCATGCCCACCAGCGATCAGTACCACATACCGCAGTGCCAGGAATGATGGCTAATGCCTGTAATCCCAGCACTCGGGAGGCAGAAGCAGGAGGATTGCTGAGTTTGAGGCTTTCCTGGGCTACACAGTGAGCTCAGGGTCAGCCTGAACTATGAGACCTATCTCAAAAGTGAGACCCTGTCTCAAAAACAGAAAAACAAAACAAAATCAAAAAACCCTGGATAATCTTTGGGGAACCAATTTAAAAGTCACCTAATCCATGAGGATGTCCTAATGTAAAATATCTCCCTCACTTAAGCACTATATCCTTTTCTACCTTCAATTTTAACCATTTATATAATTGCTTTATTTTCCCTTTAAATTCTTTCAACTATAACATTTTAATAATTGTTAAAAAACATTGTATGTGAGATATGGTGAAGTTCTTGACTTCTGTGTGATAGAAACAATTACCATCATTACTGAGGAACTGAAGTGATCAGGAAGGACTTTACCCAACTATACTTGATGGGACAGTAAAATAATTATCCAAGAAAAAGAAGAAAAACATGTCTAAATTAAGGGAGAATGTAAACAAAGTCTGATGTCCCATGATGTCTCCTAACAGATGTTTAAAATGTGGTACATTTTGATGACCTTCTAAGTGGTCATAAAAGGCAACTGAAATTCCTCAAAAGTAATATTAACAATCCCTCAAGAGCACCTCTAACCCACACAATGACAATAATGAGTAGGAGATGATAATATCTTTGTTTTTGAGACCCTGGAACTCCTCTGAGGACTGTCACCCTAAGGAGAACAGAAAATCTTCAGGAACAACTGAATTCCCATGTTTAAATTTTCAGATTGAATGATACTACCTCTTTTGTAAGAAGGAAGGATTAAGAGCTAAATTAAGCCAATGTTACTTCATGCATAGTAGTAGCTATAATCAATCACAGACACTGACAAGCTGTCTTTTTTTTGGATTGGGGGAATGATATTTTTCCCTAGGAAATTATAAGTGGCAAAGCATATACTGTATTTAAACTAAAAAAATTAATGATCATATAAAATAATATAAATATTTCAGCTTTGAAATGGTTTTTCAAAGAAATAGTATTTAGATGTATCTTTAGAGTGCACAGATTTTAGAAATTATTATTGCTTAACATTTGTTTTCATTGGGTACTTGTTGTGTAAATCATGCTACTCTTTCTCAATTTCCCAAGATCCCCAAGGTCATTCTCTTAGGGTGTTTACTTTAAACACAACTTTGTTCCAAAGACTCTGCCTCAGCTTTCAGATTCATTTGGTGACTCTTTCCCACCACATTATCTCTTCATAGCTCCCTCCATCAAGATCATGTTGATCTGGGTTTTCTGCAATAAGTCCCACTTCCCAGTAACTGCAAACTGTCTCCTGCATAGTTTCTTCCTACTCCCCTGGGTAGGATGCTGTCAGGAAGGTAGAGGAGAGGAGGACTTTGAGGTTAATGAGGCCTCTGTGCAGAACTCAGAGCTAATGGTGAGGACCTGAGTGTGGTCTCTCTAGGGAGCCCAGGTGAGCAGAAGTGTTAAGGGCACAGCTGAGAGCCTTTGGGCACCTTGCTGTCTGCCTGGAGCAGGTATTCCAGGACCTTTGCAGTAACCTGCTAATGGCCTACATAATGAAGAAATGAGTTAGTGTACTTGGCAATTCAGACTCTGCACTAAGGCCTTAATTCTAAAGGAAATTCTGGAAGAGAAGCAGTAAATGGTGACAGATTTATTTTCATTAAAGATCTAGTGGTAGGATAAAGGCTAATGAATTACAGATATTTGCACGCATCTGCTGTTTTCATCTTTCCAGACTTCAGGAAGACTGTGAGCTCAACCTTGAGCTCAGACTGTGTTGCTTCCCAGGCCTTCTGTGCAAGGAGAGCACACTGGCCTGCTGAGAAGCACACCCATTACACACAGACTAGCCTCACTCAGCTTTCACAGACACTAGCCACCATCTTTTAGAAAACCCAGGAGGAAGACGAAAACTAGTACATGGTCAGATAGTCGGAAATCTCTAGTTGAAGTGAATTCTCAGCCATGTATGCCAACCAAGGAGTCAAAATTCATGAATGAGAATCTGTCAGCAGACTTTTACTCACATAAGAGTTCAGTGTCAAACAAAAGTGCCTTGAACTAAGAGGAAGTCATACCAAGGCTCAAAAGAGTTCTTAGAATATGCCAAGACTTCCTCAAAATAATTCTTTGAAGTCGGTAGGAATATTAATATTCTTGTTTTGCAGGTGAGAAAATCAAAACTTAATGAGCTTCATAGCTAACTCATTCAAGTCTCCCAGATTAGTGGCAGAGATTGGGGCATGAATGTGTGCTATCAATTACTCACACTTAACAGTGTTCAGTGAAATTTTCTATCAGAACTAGGCTATTTCCAACAAATTCTGAAGGATGAAGCAGAAGAGAATAAAGAGAAAGAAGCTAAGAGAAAAAATAATTTCTCTCCAAACATATTGTCAGGGTTTTCTGTTATCTTGCTTAATGAGGAAAAAAGTTCTAAAGTGGAATCATATGAATGAATCCCACAAAGGCTGAGGTTTCCTCTTCCCCAAGTGACTGTTCTGTCCAACAATCCTTCCCATATAGACTTAGACCATACACATGTGGAATCATGCTTACTTAAGTGGAATTCCTCCCCACTTGGCTACTTCAAGTGGTCAACGCCTGGGAAATGAGTTTCCCTGCTGTGTCTCCTGGGGATCTCAGGGAGGACTGGTGAGATCATGGGAACAGTGTCTGTCTTCTATTCTGTGACTCAATCGAAGAAGTCAAAGATCACTGGGACTACTACTAGTTCAGCAGCAATGAGTTAGTCTATATGCCAAGGAAAATCATGTGGAAAACTGCATACTATCCTCCATCACAGCCAAGAGGAAAAGTGGGAAAGGCAACAATAAGAAATTCTTCAGCAAAACTGAAATTCAAGAGAGGTGAACTTTACCCATGTCCTCATAAAAACAGGTACCTACTACATTTCCATTTTCATCTTGCCAAAAAGAGGTAAAAGTAGAATTTGCATCCTTGTCTGAGTTCTCATACTATGTGTACAAATTGCTAAATTACAGTGCTTATCATACTGTCCTGTAATTAGATGTTAGGTGTCTGGTTTCCAAATACTGTAATAGCTCCTTTTTCTCCTTAACATTTGTATTCCAAGCATCTGGTATTAGGCTTAACAAATATTTGTTAAACAAACAAATGAAAGATTGAATGAAACAATGAATAGGTGACAGTTTGCCCCAGAGCTCTCTCTAACTCGGACAAAAGAAATGTTCTTTTTCCTCTGTGCTTTATGAATGAAGATGGCTGACATTTGTACACTTAGACCAGGGGGTGAATCATATGTCTGTCAGTAAGATTAGGTGTCTAGGATGTTTTGGCATCTAATGAATGAGTGTTGTATATGGTTCTATGTGAAAATAAATCTCATAATTTTATTTGCTTCGTATTCTATACAACTCTCCCTCTTCTTCACCTCTAAGCCATCTTATTTCGTAATCTGTATTTTTTTGTTTAAGTAATTCAATGAAAATTATTGTGCTAAAAAGACACTCTTCTAATTGTAAGTTCCTGGAGGGACAGGAGACCAGGAATGTGACTCGGTGTGCACCAAGGACTTGGTGGACCTTATGTCTGCAGTGCTACCCAAAGCCTGCCAACCATACTCTAAGTATGGTGCATTACGGATATTCCGCAGGACCTAATGTAAACAAGCTCTTCCTCCTGCAGAAATTACAAACATGAGAAGAAGAGAAACATAAAGGCTGATAAAATGTAGTAACTGTACTGATGGAGGAAGTTCAGTGTAATATGGGGCACAGAGCTAGGAGACCAGACCTAACATAAAGATCAGGAAGAGGCATACTAGATGCAGTACCTTTCAAGTTTTTTCCTGAGAAGTAAGACTTACTTAGGTGAAAGGAAAATATGGGAAAGAGGAGAACAGGCCCAGATGAGTGAAAACATAATATAAATGAAACACTTTACTAGTTAAAAGGGGCTAGAGTTTGAGTGAGGAAGTAAACTTGGGCCTCTGCTACTTTATCTTTGGGACAATGTAAAGCCACTGAGGGATTTTCACTGAAGTGGGGACATTTTGATATGTTTCTAGGGAGAGATCTGCACTGTAGATAAAGACATGCAGATTTGGGAGGTGCATTATATGGGTAGATTGAGTACAGTAATAAGCAGACCCTCAACATTTTCCTTTTAGGGAAATTACTTTGGCTGCCATATACAGAATAGATATGCAACTGTAGGACCAAGTGCACAGAAACCACTTAGAATGTTACTTCAGCAATCCAAATGAGAATAATAAGGCTGGCACAGAAATGAAAAAAGTGGATAGGTTCAAGAGAATACCAAGAAGACAGAAATAACAGGCACTGGCAAATAATGAGACCAGGAATTTGCAAATGTGTTCTTTAAAGAACTAGATAAAAATTATTTAAATTTCACTGGCTATGTGATTTTTCTTTCACCAATTCTCAACTCTTCAGTTTTCAATGAAATATAATTTAAGTAGTCAATATGCAAATAAATTAGGGCATCAGTGTTTGGATACAAATTTATGAACAGCAACAACAAAAATAAGTAAATAAATAAGCCAACATGAAGTTAGCCCAAGGCTGGAGCATGCTGATTCTGGACTAGGTGAAAAATATGGTAGAAATATAAAATATGGCTTAGGCAGTATGTGTCTTGGGCATCGAATTGATCAAGGCTACTACTTACAGGAAAAGGACAAGAGAAAAGAACCAGTGCCAGAAGGTAGGAGATAGTCTTAAGATTTTAGATACATTCGGTTTTAGATACTATAAAGATATCACCTATGTCTGATAAGTAATTAGATATTTAAGTGTTGGTTTCAGGAGAAAGGCCTGAACTCTACATTAAAATATGTTGTTTAGTTATAGTAGTTTAAATTATCAACATTTAATGACTAAATTTATACTTATTTCTGTTCAAAATATCAACCTACAAACTATCAAAATTCAGCGGCTTTGGGAATATATTTAATTACATTTCTGCATGGTGATACAAGGAATTCAAATGGGGAGAGGGAAGACAATCATTCCAGGAGTCTGTTGAACACCACCATCCATCCCACTCAACCAAAAGAAGGAACGTTCAGAGAGGAACACTTGGAGGAAGTTACTATGGCCTCATCCAATTCCTGGGGACACTGGGAAATGCAGCATTAGTAGTATTTGTAAGATCAAACGCCAAATGACTTTTGATAAACACTACCTGGATTTCCCATCAAAGTCAAAGACATACATAAAGTCCAGAATAGCATAAAGACTAACAAAAGGGAGGTTAGGCAGCTATGAAGCATGAGATCAAGTGTGGAGCTCTAAAAGCATGTTAGAAGATAGAGATAAAAAGAAGATCGAACAAAATAAAATAAAATGAAAACATATTAGGAGATTGTGTTAGATGCTTAATGAATGGACTCATAAATAAGTACATAATTAGTCATTAAATATTGAGTCCATCTCTGACAAGGTGACACCTACTTGGATCCTCTGATATTTAGATGAAATATGAACCAAATTCATTTTTAAAAAATGGCTCAAACAAAACAGCTCTTTAAAAAAGTCCAGTCTTCATTCCCATGCAGATGGATTTAGTGTTATATATTGTAAGTATGCATGTTTTCATTCACTTGTTCCATAAATCAACCTACACAAATAAAATGTATATTCTGCACAAGCCTTATATGATATTTATGAACATATCAATATAACTATGAATGTATAACTATCTCTACATACAAACATACTCAGCACTCACAGGATTCACTGCCAAAATGTAGTTCTTTTTTGCTTCCATTTTTCTTACAATTCTCCATGCCCTCTGTTTCAATCAAGGCTCCTCTATCCTACCATCTTCTTGGTTCTTGATGAGATGACCAAAGAAAATCTGTTATAGTTTGCTTGACATTTTAAGTCTTTCTCACAAAATATTTAAACTAAATAAAATGCCCAAACAAGACCATTTATGCCTCTTTCCTGGGCCCTCCCATACAAGAAGCCTCAACTCAAAAATAGGAATCTGAGAAGTTGCTGATGTGTTACCAATAGCAAAGCAGTGTCTCTCAATCTACCCAGCCAAGAGGGTTCTGGGGGTTCTGTATCTGGAATGCCTTTATTTTTCAGGAAAATAGCCAGCCTGGCTTATAAATAAATTTTTTAAGGCCTAAGGATTTTTTTAAAAATGATCTTCCCAGAGGCACATAATAATAAAGAGAATAAAATTAGTAATCTATTTCATTTGCCCAGCATAAATAGTGTATTCAGTCTGACCAAGTGAGTTATTTATAAGCCTGACCTCAAATTCCATGGTATTCAATAAATATAAATTAAAAATAGTGACAATTCTACCCATATTTCCTTACTTAGTGACACTCAGTTGGCAGTTCAGTAGCATACAGCACACCCATTTTACTCTACTTACACTCATTTTTACAGTATAATGCATATTAGGTATGAATTTCACTATTAAAAATAGCCTTCCAATTAGCAAAATTAATTCTTCCTTTATTTCAGCCATACCAACCAGTGTATATTAACAAGAAACAAACCTAAACAAATTCCATGAGCAGCATTTCTTCTCTGGCTTCTGTGATGAGATTTTTTTTTGTCACCTCCAACAAGTCTTATTACTACTTTTATATGGTAATCATAATTCAAAGTTGGCTACCTTCGAATCTCATCTGCAAAGCACATCTGGAAATTTAGCTGCTTATACAGATAATATATAAAAGAGAAAAGCTTCAAGTGTTTCCCACTTGCTAAGTTAAATATAATCAATTGATTTTTAAAAAATATTCTAGATTCTTTTACCTAGTGTGTCTGCCATGTCCTGCTCTTCATAAGAAACTTTTGTCTTCTCCATGTTTACATAATTAATGCTGCTCACCAATGCTAAAAACTCAGGACCATCTGTCATTTTTTCATCCACATCCTCAAGCATTCATTCTAAGAAAGCCAGGTCCCCTCAACTACTCTTGCTCTCTTCTTCTGCCATCTTCACCTTGTTCAAGTCCCTATCAACCCTTATCCACACTAATACAGAAATGTCTAGTGATTCCTTTAGCCATAGGCTAATTTCTCTATAATCTATTCTATTCACATTCTATGAAAAGAAAAAATATCTATGACACAAATCAGATGGTAGCACACATTTGCTTAACAGTTAAATATACACCATCTGATAATAAATTAATATTTACAGGTGAAGTCTTCCAAACATTAGATACTTGATAGTGGTGACATTCTTCTTTTTTAGGAATTGTACCTAATATTTTATACCATGCATATACCGCCTGCTAGTTACTTCAGAGACTTTGTTCACACCCAAGTCTCTGCATTTCCTCATTATTCTTCCAGACTTACAATTGGTTCTTTCCTACCATATCATTAAGGTTTACCCAGGTACCACCCAAATCTCCATACTTTCCAAACACTTGATGTAATTCTGTGAGTGCTAATACTATGAATGATAATCTATTTTTTTGTATTTTTGAGTTAACAAATGGTACTAGATCTATGGAAAAGAAAAAAAAGAGCCAAAGGCCAATGAGAATCTTGTTTGATGGATGTGGAAAAGGAGTGGATTCTGCAGTAATGCTATTGCAATGAGATAAATATATAGAAAAAACTGTTGTTGCGAGGCATAGTGACACACACCTCTAATCCCAGCACTCAGGATGCTGAGGCAGGAGGATCTCTAAGAGTTCAAATCAGCCTGGGCTATTTAGTGAGTCTCAGGCCAGTCTGAATTACAAAGCAAGACCCTGTCTGAATATTACTATTATTATTATTATATTATTGACTCTTACCAAGTATCTTCCCCAAAAATTCACTCCGAAAAGATAAGATGCTTATTCTTTAATCATAGAATTAGAAGAAAACTTGAGGGACCACTTCTATATTCCAAGAACAAAGAAGGTTTTGAAGGCATAATTTTTAAAGCTAGAAACTACAAAAATTGATAATTAATCAAGTAAGCAGCATTTCAACTGGAGGAAAAAATACTGTAAGTCCAAATGAAAAGATACTAACTGAAAAATTATGTGTCTTCCTACTATCTAATTTATTTTGAGTAAATGGATTTATAAGGCAGACAATTAATGTCCCTAATGTACAAGGAACTGTTGTCAACCAACTGCAAAACAAAAGATAATCCCCACCTAGAAAAAGGAAAACAAATTACACGATAAAGCAAATTATATCTAAATTTATGTGAAGTTTTCAAATTTCCAAATCAAAAAGACTTTTTAAAAAAATTTTATCTTTATTGGTACATTGTATATACACATAATGTTCAAATTTTAACTGAAATTTTATGTAAGAGTAACATTATATTACAAAATATTCTAAACTATTCAGGATGTGAGAAAATAAGCAGTGTTAAATACACCTAAGAGAACATATTGACAAATATTTTTGGAAAATATATTAAATAGTTGTGGAAAATTGTAGTATTAAAATAGTAGTATTAATAGTAGTATTAAATAGTGGCGGAAAATAGTTTTAACATATTAAAAATTATGAACCAGGATTATTTTCATCAAAATTATCCAAGAAAACCACCAAAACACTCATCAATCAAGAGCTGTTAAATAAATTATAACTCCTTGAACATTATATCAAATTGTCACAGTTTCATTAGGTATCCATCAGAAACAATTATATAGAGGGTGGAGCGCTAAGAGTACTAGTATATTTTCAAAATTTGTGTTAAAAAACAATGTATAAAATAGTTCCACTTTAAAATAGGTATGCTTAAATTCCAGAAAGAGGAGAAAGAGAAAGAGGGAGGGAAGAGGGAAATGGCAGGAAAAGTAGGACAGATATTTCTGTAAATCACCATTATCTCTAAGAGGTGCTCCATTTAAAAAATTTCTTCACCATATCTGAGTTCCAATACCACTGTGGGGTATAGGGGTAGTTAACAAAGGGAAGAAAAAATATGATGGTAATTTTTAAAAAGGGAAAAAAGCTTATGTACGTAAGGGTGGATGGTTGTAGGGTGGGTGGGGAATTGGAAAAAATGAGAATTAAATTGCACCATATGCTGGTACAAATTCTCAATATTGTGTGTGATCACGATGTGTATATATAATATGCCAATAATGATTCAAATTAAAAAAATTCTTCACATCTTTTTTAAATTATCTGAGTTTGTTTTACAAAGAACATGCATGCTTTTTATACTTGAAGATAATAATAGATAATGTAATTATTTTCAGAGGGCCAGGGACAAATGCTGGATATCCAAAATGTGAATCCATGTTCTGTAAAATCAAAGAGTGGATTCTAGCAACAACAGAGGCTAAGAATAGGAAAAGCTTATTGGAAAAGAAATCTTCTGCATAAGCACAGATGAGGGACCCAAAGTGAATGACCCAGGGCCCTGTATCTCAGGGTATAGTTATGGAGTAAGGCCAGGAGGTGAGGTGGGTTTAAAGTGGGCACCCAATAAGATTCCAAAGTTGGACAAAACCATGATCGAAGAATATGATTAATACTGATTAAAGGGGAATCCCATGGAAAAGCAAATCACATAACAAGCATACAAGCTATTTGGGGATCTTTCTGGGAAAGGATGGGCCAAGACACCACCCCTAAACCCCTATGATTGACACCTATTTAGAATTTCAATCACAGCTATTTATCCTACATGGACTGGTAGTTTCTCTCCTTTTACAATGCTAACTTTCAGTGTCTCCACTGCCCTCCCGGTTGGCTCCTTGGCTATTCTCCAAATCGGCCTAACTGCCTACAAGATATCTAATTAGATTACCTATCTACAACATTAGGACTCTGTCTCAAAGTAAAAAAAAAAAAAAAAAATACAATTTTTTTATTGGTACATTACATATACACATCACAATTACACTCCACATTGAGAATTTGTACCAGTATATGACACAACTTAATTCCCATTTTTCCCCTTCCTCTACCCACCCTACCACCCCCCCAACACACATATTTAAAAACTGAAAACAAAAGAAGAAGAAAGACAAAAAAGTAGTATACATATGAATGGAGAGCGGTCAATCACATGCTATCTTAAGTAAATTGTACAAGTCATAAAATGGGGAACTCTCAAAATCCATTCCAAAAGGTTTGCAAAATCTAACAATAGCACAGCACCACCTAAACTACTTCCTAGACAACACTATCAATTTCCTCTTCTGAAACTCTCTCATATGAAAGGCAGGTCAGCTCCAATTCTGATTCCAGTGAACAGAACACAAGAGTGTTTCCTCTAATCATTTTTGTAACTGGTAGAGTTCATTCTCCTCTCTCTTCCCCCAAACCTCCACCCTGACAGTTTGTCCATCTTTAGAAAAAATAAACCTGAAACTTTTACTTCTCAGCATAAATCCGTGAATAGGTTTGCCCAGAGGTGTTCTAACCTTTACATATGCTCCTTATTTATTTCTTTTCTTAATGCTTGAGATTAGCTGATAGTTCTCAAAAAAACAGATGGGTATCAAAATGCCAATAAGCAAAATGTCAACTAAGCTTTAAAATCTACATATTTTATTACCTAATATTAACTTATGTCCATCATTTTAAAATAGGGTCTTATCAGCCATGGGAGTAGGGGAAACTAGGACTTAGTGACTGGTCTTTCTGAGAACAAGAGAAGTAAAAGTTATATAGTGACCTTTTAATGTTTACCTTAAAGCTGTTAATTAGATGTAAATTGTCACCCCATGGATATGCATAATCAACTTTATTCCCTTTGCTAATTGGGAAATAGAGCTGTTAATGTCAAGAAACATTTGAAAAATGTATCAAGCTAGCTCAGTGGAGCAAGTTCTTTTTAAAAGTCAGTTTCCATATGGTGAAATCATGGAAATTAGACTTAGGAAAAAAAATTAGGGAGCTAGTCTATGGTGAAATGAAATCAGTCTTAACAACTCCAAATATGGGAATTCTTACTACTCCTTATGTTCAAAAATAACTTCTGCAGATCTTATGGAAAGTCATCCATCACTACCACCCTCTGAGGTTCCTCTCCTGTTAAATGTAGCAGTCACTGTTAGGACCCTCAGTTACTTGGTTCAAGGAAATCAGTCCTTCCTTTTCACAGATTATCTGGTTGGTTTCCTTTTGAGTTTCCTTTAATGCCATCAGCAGAGGGTAAATGAGTCTTACCATTGTTGTATAAAAAGGGAAAAAAATGTTCCTTTAAATGATACTTCCAGATTGCTTTCATCAATATAATATTAAATACAGAAATGTGCATATTTTCAATTTATTGTTAATTTTAGAGAAAATGAGGTCAAAAAACCTGCTGACTAAAAGCTCACTCTGCCTTCTCCTATCCCAATACAAGACCCATTTCCACCCTCCCTTAATACTCTCTTGTTTGATAAATCTCAGCATTTCTCCCTCTTCTTTGTGACAATCTTAACATTCTCACTGTTGAAATAGCTTGATAAAAATCTTCTTCATTGTCTAGTGCACTGCCTTTACCATGGGGCATAGAATAAAATTCACTCCAAGGAAATCCCAACCATTTTCATCTCACAGGCAAGACCAACAACCATTATTTCTAACGAGAACAGAAAACACTGGTAGCTGTGTGAGAAAAGCCTAAACACTAATAAGTACATATCTACAGCACCCTCCAAGAAACTAGAAGGCAGACAATGAATGGGTGAACACTAATCCTGAGCAAGTCCAAACTTCAAATTCGTCCTATTCCCTGGTTCCACAGAGTGACATGTTTGTTCACAACACTTCTGCAAGAGGAGTTTGAGAGGTTTAATCTAGCAAGTGAGACACAGCTCCAGGAATCTCCAAGGAAACATCTCAGAGCAGGTCACTGGCCACTGACTCAGGAGCTGAAGGACAGCCTCCTCAGGACTAGCAAGGAACAAATGAAATAAAGCCGAGTTCATCCAAAGGAATGGGCTTCCCCAAGGCTCTGGTTACCACTGCCAGACAGGTCTGGTATGGATACACCCTAGTGTGCAAATCGGAGCCAGGACTCACCTCACTGCCCCTCTCTCAGCCTAATCTAAAGAAGCAAAATGGATCTGGGTTCCACTGTGCTATTCCAGATGAAGTGCCTGTTGTTCTTAATGGCCTGCTTGGGAAAGGCTTAGTAACAAGCTCAGTAACAAGAAGCTCAGTCTGCTCATGCTCAGTTCCTACAGAGTCAGGGTCAAGGGAGGAGAGAACAGAACTCTACACAATACCCATGTGTGGCAGGGAAAGGAGGGAAGATGGGAAAGAGCAGACCAGACAGCGGACTCAACAGACCAGACTCAACACTGTACAAGCCAGAAGCTGATGAGAATCCAGAGAGAGTCATGAAGTATCCCTGGTTCTTACCCGGTTTCCCTCACTATATCAAACTGGGATCCTCCATCACAAATAATGCTTAGTCAGCCTATATTTAAAAAGCTCCTTTTTCATATTTTTGGCAACCACAGTGAAAGGCAACTCCTACATAAATACTTTTGGAAAATTACATTCAACCTGGAGCTAAAAGCTTTATTCAAAAACAAAGAAAAGATTAATTATATGAAACAGTAATATAAATCAATCTCCAAAGACTATAATCCTTCATACAGCCAACAAAATACCAAAAATTCCAAAGAATACCAAAACATACTGTAAATAACAAAATGTAAATCTCAGTAATAGTAAATTAGCTAGATTGTGAACTCAAATGTAGACAATTAAAAATTCATGTATTGAAAAGGAGCCAAGAAGCATATAAAGAAATGCTCAACATCACTGGTCATTCAAGGAATGCAGATGAAAACAACACTGAGATTTCATCTAACTCCACAAAGAGTGTTTGCCATGGCAAAATTAACCAGCAATAAATGCTGGCGGGGCTACAGGGTGAAAGGAACGCTTTTCCACTAGAATGTAGACTGGTGCAACCACTGTGCAACTTCCAATCCTAGGGTCTATTTGGGATCAGTGTGGAGATTCATCAGAAAACTAGGATTACAGGTCCCATTTGACCCTGCTATCCCCTGCTAGGCACAGACATGAAAGAATTAAAAGATTCATATCATTGCAACATATGTGCACCCATGTTTATAGCAGTTCAGTTTGCAATAGCTAAATCATGGAAATAGCTCAAATGCCCATCAACTGGAGTCTAGATAAAGAAGATGTGGGGTGTTTTTTATAAAATGGAGTATTACCCTAGCAAAAACAATGTTTGAGTCATTTATACTCAAATGGATGTACCTTGAGAACATACTCATAAGTGAAATAAATAGATCACAGATGTGTAAATACTGTATATTTTCTCTGGTATGAGAATCAGATGTTAATGAGTTCTACAATGTATAATAGATACTGCAAAATAGAAAATATCCAAAGGGAAAGAGGGGATAGGGGTAAGTAATGAGGGGAAAGAAAAAATGTGATGGTAAAAAAAGGAAACAGCATATGTATTTAGGGGTTCTGTTGGGTTGTAGGGTGGGAAGGGGAATGGGAAAAAATGAAAAGTTGTGTCAATTCTCAAAGTTTGGTGTGATCATGATGTGTATATAAAATGTACTGATAAAGAATTCAATTTTTTAAAACTCATGCATTGAAAAATTTAGATATAATTTTAATACAAATTAAACCTTGTAAAAATAAATAGCAATCTCCCCCTCATATTTTGCAACAAAAGTAAAACAAAATAAAAATCATCTTAACAGTATGATAAAAAAATAGACAACTTGAATCAACACTATACTTTTTACACAATTATAAGAGACTGAAAAGTGCAAGTAGAACATGTCAGGTCTTTTCACATTTTATAAAACATGTATTTATTCAAAACAAAATCCCTCCCAACAATCCTGCTCCAGAAAGTATGTGAGTCATATGCTGAGCAACAGTTTTAAGCTTCTGGGGGAAAAAACACATACCTTCAAGCACATGCACTAGTAAGGAGCCTGTGAAAGAATAATTTCACAGTTTAAAAAGCAAGAATTGCTTTGGTACTTTGAGGCCTGACATCCAGCATTTCAGATAAAGAAGCAGTGCTTGCTTTGCAGCACATATACTAAAATCAGACAATGGAGCAAAGGGCTCATTCTCCCCATACGAAGTTTTTACGAAATGACTCTTCCTGGAACTTGTATAGACTCTAAGACAAACACAACAAAACTTGTACAGGTTAAAAAATCTCCTAGCAGCTAATTCATCAGCATCGATGCTCAAATCTTCTATGTCACATTTTATAGAAAAAAACAGGATGATCCCTAATAGAGAGCTGGGCATCCCTTTATTCAGAAAAATGACTTGAGAGGAAAATGCCACTGATGGAATGATTGACAAGCCACACAGGTCACTGCATGTGGACCCTTAGCAACTTCCAATCCTAGGGTCTGTCTGGGACTCTACCAGAGGAACCTCACTCCCCAGAAGAGAGAAAAGGAGCAGAGACGATAGTTTTCTCCTTCCAGAATGGGAAAAATAGCCAAGGAAAGCAGCAACTGCTAGACAAGAGATATGCTCCAGAGTATTCATAAAATTCCTTTTTTTCTGAATAATAAAGAATATTTTCTGGGCTTTTTGAGTGAGCCAAAATCCAGTTTTAAAATATGAGATATTAAACCACTTCTATAGAGAATACAAACACTAGAGATTATTTATTTTGCTGTAATTACTGTACCATACAGGGAGATTAGCTTTCAAATGCTACTAGGTTTGCAGGCAGAGATATCGATAATGAAGAAAAATTAGCTCATGTTTGGAATATTTAGGTCTTGAGATATATGTTGCTGCTAAAGAGTGAACATTAGTTCATACCTGTACAGAAAATAATAATTATCAAGACCATTAATTGTTTCTAAATTTGTACTTTCTTCTCACAAAAAAAATCACTTGCTTTTCAAAAGCATCTTTTTTATCATTGCAAATATTAAATGAAGATGTATGTGTATACTCACTAATGAACTTGAGTTTCATAAGGCTTCGAATTTTTTTTTCAGTGGTACCAAGAATCAACCTCGAGCCCCTGTGCTTCCAAGGTAGGTGTGGTACCACTTGAGCTAAAGCCCCAGCAAGGCTTGGATTTTAAACCATGAATCAG
Source organism: Thryonomys swinderianus (assembly GCA_004025085.1). Taxonomy (NCBI): domain Eukaryota; kingdom Metazoa; phylum Chordata; class Mammalia; order Rodentia; family Thryonomyidae; genus Thryonomys; species Thryonomys swinderianus. Next base: position 78,653 of record PVIC010000781.1, on the reverse strand, counting down.
GGCAGTTAAAAATCTATGAAGAGGGCCGAGGGTTAGCTCAGTGGTTCCGGCGCCTGCCTCGCAAGCGCAAGGACCTGAGTTCGATCCCCGGTTACCACATATAATGCTGGGCGTGGTGGCTCACGCCTGTAATCCCAGCACTCGGGAGGCAGAGACGGGAGGACTGCTGAGTTCGCGGCGGCTTGCCTGGGCACCATAGTGAGCTCAGGGCCAGCCTGAACTACAAAGTGAGACCCTGTCTCCAAAAAACAAAAAACAAAACAAAACAAAACAAAAAAATCTATGAAGAAAGGGCAGAAAAAAAAGCCCCTTTGAATTAAATAAATAGTCATTAGAAGAGCTAAGTGGAATTTGGGAAGTTTTTATTTAGTTGGAAATTGTATTGAGTTTTCAAGATTATCTGTGTCATATTTTCAGCTGGGATAAAATTTACTAATGAAAGGCTCTTACCACTTATTGGCTTAAATGACAATGTTTGCACACTTCTTAAAACTGTCACTTTGTATAATTATCAACTCACAGGAAATTGTAAAACTAATACAGAGAATTTTATGTACCTTTTGTCCAGCTTCCCCTAATGATAACATCTTATATAATTAGTAAAATCTGGAGACTACATTGGCAGTACATTACACATATGGTTGGCCCTATTCAGAGTCTACCAGCCTTTGGACAAGCTCCATTTTGTGTGCGTGTGTGTGTGTGTGTGTGTGTGTGTGTGTGTGTGTGTGTGTGTGTAGTTCCACATAGTCTTAGTCACTGTACAGATGCACGTAGTTACCACTGCAACCAAGACAGAGAATTCCTCTATCTGTACCATTTTAAATCACCATGATGCAAAAATAGTGGAGCTTTAAAGGACTGATAAATAATACTCAAGAGCCAAAGTACATAAGCAGGCAAATAAAGGGCACGGATTTACTTCAGTAGTTCCAGCACCTGCCTTGCAAGCACAGGGTCACAAATTTTATCTGTTACCAAAAATTAAAAAATAAATAAATAAAAGAAGGCAAATGAAGCAGGAAAGGAGAAAATGAAGATATTGGTGTTCCACTCCTACAGCTGAGACCATGGTGTCACACCTGCTGCCCAAAAGGTTGGCTGATGCTCCCCTGCAGATTAAACATAACCAGACTAAACTTACCCAGCAGTACAAAAAAATAGTTTACAAGTACCTGGATAATACACCTGTTCTGCAATAGTGCAACTTTTAAGTACTTATTGTTGGCTGTCCATAATCCATGCAGAGTTACACACTTCAACAACAACATGTTGACAATTCCTAAGAAAACTACTTAAGAAAGGCATAACACAGAGGTTCCCTCATTTGATCAACTCCTTCTAAGTTCAGATGTGCAGAAGGGCTTAGATATATCCAGAGTAAGGCACATGCCACATGTTACTTGATCAATTTTCTAAAATAAGGTTTCAGGAGAATGACAGTAAGATAAAGGAAGAAAACATGGAGGAATAAAGTCCTAAGTACCATACATGCATATTTTTGGACAGTAGAAGGAAACCATGTACAGATAAGTTACAAATGAAGAAAAGACAAATAAATTATTGTGTACAAGAAATTTAACACATTCTATACAATGTCTTCATTTTGCTGTCATCATTTGTACAAACTCTTCATAGTTTACTTGACCATCACTATCAATATCTGCTTCCCTGATCATTTCATTAACCTCTTCATCTGTTAACTCTTCTCCAAGGTTTGTCATTGCTAAGCTCTGCTGCAAACACATGGAATGCTTCTCTAATTTCTTTCTCACTGTCTGTATCTTTCATTTTTCTTGCCATCATCAGAAATTCAGGGAAGTCAACTGTACCATTACCATCAGCATCTACTTCATTAATCATGTCCTGTAACTCTGCTTCTTGGGATTCTGCCCAAGAGACCTCATCACAGTTCCCAATTCCTTTGTTGTTGCAGTTCCATCACCACCCTTGTCAAATAGTGAAAAAGCTTCTTTGAATTCTGCAACCTGCTCTTCAGTCAGTTGGTCAGCCATGCTGTACCTGAATATACGAATGCAGGTACGCAGTGGTAATGAAAGGAAAACATCGTCAGTAGACAGGCAGATCTGAAGTCCAGAGCAGACTGAATTCTTCCTCCCTAACTCACCTCCCAGGTAATGTTATGATCCAAAGGTATTCCCCAGGATTCATATGTTGCAACATAATTCAGATTAAGTGATGAGGTCCTTAGGAAATGGGGATTAAGGGCTTAATGAATGACAAGCCTGAGCTAACCCCTTGCTTCTGTTGCCCATGAGCTCAGCGAGAAGTAGATGGCATGAGGAACAGACCCTCACCAGACAATGAACCTGCTGCTCTCTTGATCTGAGACTTCCCAGCCTCTGAAACTGTGAAGAATATATTTCTGCTGCTATAAATCATCCAGGTAGAGCTGTTTTGTTATATAGCAAACACAAACTGAAACAGGTAACCTCAAACTCTGGAGAGTAATGATTGGATAGCATGGAGAAGTGGGGAGTGTTTTTTCACATTCTTCCTTCCTTGGGCATAGTGTGCAAAAAACTTTTCTCTGCTTTCTAAAAACTTGGCTTTGGAATAACCTGTTTTATCTGTATTCCATTCATTTTCTTTTTAAATCATTATTCTTTTAATTTATGAGTAGGCAGAAGCATGGCCAACCCGTAATGGATACTACATATAAAGGCCAGAAATCCAGGCAATGTAAGACAATATTCTTAAGATATTTCTTTTAGGTATCTCTAGAAATACTACACATTTATCCTATTTTTATTGTCAGAAGTTTCAGTGATGGACCTATTCCTAACTGAGTTCTACAGAATATCTCAACAGTATTTCCAAGCCAGGTGTGGTGGTACATGCCGATAGTCCTAGCTACACAGGAAACTGAGGCAGGAACAACACTTGAATGCACAACTTTGACAGCCTAAACAACAGCAAATTCCAATCCCCCAAAAAGGAACAATTTCAGATAGTCTATTTGTACTCAGCATCTGACAAATATTAAAACAAAATATATAATAAATAAGCAAATAGGAATTTAGCTCAAGTGGAACCATGCCTACCTTGCAAGCATGAGGGCCCGAGTTCAATCCCTAGCACTCCAAACAAACAATAATAACAAAAACAAAAACAGGTACATTAGAATTAAGAGCACTTAAATTCCAGATGAACAATGTTTTTTGTAACCCTAACATTCACTGAAAAAAGAATCACTAACTGTAAAAAGAAAAACAAAAACACTGTTTGCCAGTTTTACATCATCCTTCCTTTAGGAATTATTTCTTTATTCTCTTCTCAGTTTACATTTTTTAAAATGACCCTAAATCTAATGGAATATATTTTATTCAAAAAACAACCTATCCAATTTATGATAAAAGAGTAAAGTGAAACAGGCCATTATAACTGTTCCCCATGCTCAAAATCTAACCAAAAAAGTTCAAGACTTGCCTTGGCTATATAGTGAGCTCAGGGCCAGCCTGAACTACAAAGCAAGACCCTGTCTCAAGAAAAAAAAAATTAAAAAGGCAAGCAAAGCAAAGAAAAATGTGTTTGGTAAGAAAAAGATTAAAAGATCAAAATGTGGGCCAGAGATTTAGCCCAGTGGTTCCCACGCCTGCCTCGCAAGTGCAAGGTCCTGAGTTTGATCCCTGGTAATCACATACAATGCTGGGCGTGGTGATTTATGCCCACCAGCAATCAATACCACATACCACAGTGCTGGTCATGGTGGCTTACGCCTGTAATCCCAGCACTTGGGAGGCAGAGACAGGAGGATCGCTGAGTTTGAGGCTTGCCTGGGCTACATAGTGAGCTCAGGGCCAGCCTGAACTACAAAGTGAGACCCTGTCAATCAAAAAAAAAAAAAAAAGATCAAAATGTTAGAGGTTCATAAAACACACAAAGGATAGGTACCTCATTTTCCTGATAGGGAGGATTATGGAAAACAAATGAATTAAAATATGGATAGAGAATTTAAGAAATGAGTATTTGTTACAAGTTAATGAGGGTTACAAATTTTATCTATTCAAAAGAAATCAGAAAAGAAACAAACACCCAAAAAGAAAAAAGCAGTAAATGGAAAATGTGAATAAGGTGGTAAAACAAATGCTTGAACTCATTCTAAATCATTTAAATCCACCAATCAGAACTTTTGGGGAGTTCTGACTTCTGGTAATGGTAGAGTAGTAGCTTAAAGTAGATTAATCTTTTCCTGAAAACAAATACAAACTCTATACAAAATACAAAAACATCTTTTTAAAGTTACTGAAGAGAAACCAAATTAAGAGTGAACTGATCTTTGAAGAAAAGATCTTACTGGATATCATCTACTTTTATACATCTCTCCCCAATGATGGTATACCTAGAATTCAAGCAGAAATCCCATTTGGTGGCCTCAAGAGTCAGAAGACAAGACTCTAAAACTATTAGAGCAGTGCAAAAAGTGGCTGGAAGTTGACTTGAAGATTAAAGAAACAAAAAAATGTATTGAAGAGAAATCCAAACCTGCAACCTATATGAACCTCTGGCTATTCACTTATCCATGAGTATATATGTGTGATAGGTCAAGACTATGAAAAGCACAGGACAGAACCAGCAAACAGAAAACCAAAGAAACCAGACACATCTTCACCAACTGCACATCTCAAGAGAATCAAACTTTCAAGTCCTTGGGAAATACGTGGGTTTTCCAGTGACTCCATGGAAGAGTCACAAACTCTAGGTAAAAATTATATAGGAGGACAACTGCCCTAGAACTCAAGTTAAATAACCCTAACTAAGCCTAACCCCAAGCTTCCCCAAGTTTAATGCACCCAACTAGTAACTTAACTGGCTACTACAAGAAAATATAGAAACAAAAGAAAGAGGAATGATCCAGAATACTGATATATTATCAACAATATCAATATGCATGGGCAGGAATTTAGCTCAGTGGCATCATGCCTGCTTCAAGCACAGGTCATGAGTTTGATCCCCAGTACCACACACACATACACACATGCACATACCACAACATCAATATGCAATAAAATTCATTAGATAGGGATGTGGGTAAAAATGAGAATTAACTTGTGTCATATGCTGGTACAAATTCACCAATGTTGTGTGTGATTGTGAGCTGTATATAAAATGTACCAATAATGAATTCAATTTAAAAAATTCATTAGATATGAAAATAAATCAGAAAATGTGACTTATAGCTAAGACAAAATTCAGGCAATATAAATAATACTGATATTGGAATTAGTGAGCAAGAACTACAAAATAACTTTAATGAAGACATTATAAAATCTACACAGAATTTGGAAATAATAAATAAGGAATTCAAAGAAAAGGTCTCAAAAATATAAAATGAAGAACCTATTAAAAATGCTAAACTAGATGGGCACGGTGGCTCATGCCTGTAATCCCAGCACTCGGGAGGCAGAGACAGGAGGATTGCTGAGTTCAAAGCTTGCCTGGGCTACATAGTGAGCTCAGGGCCAGCCTGAACTACAAAGCGAGACCCTGGCTCAAAAAAAAAAAAAATGCTAAACTAAAAAGTATACCATTTTAAATTCAGAGTTTTAATAGATGGAATGAACTGCAGATTGGCTACCAAAAAGAACAGCATTTTTTTAAAGTCTTTTGAGACAGGGTCTTACTTTGTAGTTCTGGCTAGCCTTGAACTTACTATGTAGCCCAGGCTAACCCCAAACGCACAGTAATCCTCCTGCCTCTGCCTCCAAATCCTGGGATTATAGGCCTGAGCCACCACTCCTGGCATTGTGGTGTTTGGTACCAGGGATTGAACTCAGCACCTTGTGCTAGCCAAGCAGAGGACAAAACTACTAAGCTAAATCCCTAGCCCCCAAGAACAGCATATTTTAAGGGAATGCAATAAAAATCATGCAAACTAAAGCACAAAAGTAACAAATAATGGATAAATTATTAAAGAACCATCTCAATAAACTCAGAGACATTGCAAATGACCTATGTACTTATAATTGGACACTCCAGACAAAAAGAGAGAGATTAGAAGAGAAAACCAGTATGAAAACAAATACTAGCTGAAAAACTTAAAAACAACTACAAATCCAAGACAAATAAAAAGAAAAATCACATCTAGGAAAATCATAGTCATACTGCTAAGAAGCAAATAAAAACCACACCACAGAAAGGCAGACAGAGATGTTACACACATTACAAGTGACAGAAGATATATTCTTAGAAACAATGAAGGACAAGAGCGAATGTATTTATATCTTCATTGTGTTAGAAGAAAACACATTAACCTAAAAGCCTACATGTGGCAAATTTTTTTTCAAAATATGGGAAAGAAAATAAAGACATTTACAGATAAGCAATGCCACTATGGCAGACCCACATGGTAAATGAATATTCCTTAATAATTATAAAGCACCATTAGTGTAGATGGGTCATTTTTATTAGTAAAACATAACAATCCAAAATGTGTGTCCAAGTATTTCAATTTATATGAACAACAACAACAAAAAAAAAAACCTAGCCAAAATCCTAAAGGGCTCACTATGTTCTTTGACCAAAGATCTTCCCACCTCTTCCAAAAACTCATTCTATTCAAATGAATGAATCAGTTTTGCCCTCTTATTTCAGGCTTACAGAGAACACAATGGATTCACATTTTATTTCTAAAACATGATAAGGACAACATTTGTAAATTTTATGGGATTTTCACATACATAGAAAAGGACCTACAGCATATTCACTTAAACCTTTCTTCAAGAAGATATATTTGAAAAAATTCAAGACTTATACCTCTAATTATAATCATTCTAAAAGCAAGCCAGAGAATTAATAGTTTAATTTTGGAGGGAAATTGTCTAAAGTTAATATAAATTACTTACATTATTACTGAAACACCACATATATAAATCTGAAGTTTCTTTCAAGATTGTATTTACAGATTTATAGACCCTATGCAAGATAAATGAGATTAAGGAAGCAACAACCTTATTCAATATTCTCACAGTGCAGAATAAATACTCTATCTACACCCATGTTCTCTGTGCAGAGAGTTCTCTTTGCACAGGGCTCTTGACTATAGCTGCTGCCTGAACCTACCAGTCTCTGTACATGTGCAGCTCTCAGCACCTTAGCACAAGATTTTCCTCTTATAAAAGTCCTTTCAGGGGCCGGAGGGTTAGCTCAGTGGTTCCGGCGCCTGCCTTGCAAGCGCAAGGTCCTGAGTTCGATCCCTGGTAACCACATACAATGCTGGATGTGGAGACTCACGCCCACCAGCAATCAATACCACATACCACAGTGCCGGGCATGGTGGCTCATGCCTGTAATCCCAGCACTCGGGAGGCAGAGACAGGAGGATTGCTGAGTTCGAGGCTTGCCTGGACTACATAGTGAGTTCAGAGCCAGCCTGAACTACAAAGTGAGACCCTGTCTAAAAAAGGAAAAAAAAAAAATCCTTTCAGGGCTCCTCTTACCAACTTCCTCCTTTGATGGCTACTCCTTGAAACTTTCTGCTCTCTTTCCAGGTGCTCAAGTCCTTACAGCTGTCTCACTGAGACTAGCTCAGCTTTATTTACATTCCACAGCTTGAGTGTCCCCATCAAAATACAAGGAACCAGAAGGCCCTTTTGGATTTGCTCATAATTTGGAATATTTGCATGCCTATAATGAGATATCTTGGGGATGGAACCCAAGTCTAAACACAAAATTCATTAATGTTTCATATGTACTTTGTATGCATAACCTGAAGATAATTTTATACAAAACTTTAAGTGTAGCTACATTTTTACTTTAGCCTGTCCTATGAAATCTGGTGTGTATTTTTTACTTGTGATATCAAGTCAGCACTCAAACTGTTTCCTATTTTGAAGCATTTCAACTTCCTGATTTGGGGCCTCAGCGTGATCAACCTGTGTCAGACTTAGGCATTTCTCCACTTGGCAGGGCTGGCATTATGGGCCTGTGACTTATACAACCACACACAGCCTCAATCTCAGAAGATCCCATATTTGGCTTAATAATCTGTTGCTGTCATGTTGAACTTATTTAAGTGAGGTTTGACAGGACACAGGAGCATGTGGTGAGCAGAAGACCACAGATATTGTGTGTCAATCAATCCTATTTACCTCATTTGCATATGGCCTTTTCACTTCACCATAAAGACAGAATTCTACAATGTGTGGGAGACAGGAAAGACTCCAAGCAAATACCGGGTAAGTGTGTTACGTTTGTGACTAAGCAGGGCATGGACAGCCCTGGAAGGACATGCTTCCCATTTAAACTAGACTAGTAGCCAACCACTTATCATGAAAATCATAGCACAGGAAGAAAAGTAAGATTAGGCAATCCACAGTTCATTTTCCTTTCACTCCATTGATATTTATCAACAGTGCAGAGGTCATGAGTATTGTGGAGAGAGTGCATATATCACAAAGTGAAATAAAAACAACTGACTTTGGTGCCGTTTTTCTACTGCTTGTAATATGAATATAACTGTGTCATTCTAAGGACTCCACAGACAAATTTAGTGCCCTTGTACTTCATTAAAACCAATTCTTTGTAGTATAAAGCTGCATGATAAATTTAATGCTCATACTTAAAATTTTAAGTATTTTTCATTTTGAATGATATTAAATAGCAAATTAGAAATAACATGTTAGAAACCAAAGAAATAGGGAAAATTTTAACACTTTATATCTCTAATTGCACATTTATTTCTGCATTTTGAATATAGGGCCCCTTATTTTCACTTGGCCCTGGACCCTGCCAGTTAGGCAGACAGCCTTACCACTAAAGCATCACTACCAGCATCACAGGGACTCTATTGCATTTATGATTATCAGATGGCAGGAATGTCATTATTTTATATTCATTCAGTTCTCAGTAAACCCACTGGCTAAATACAGAATGTGGTGGACAGAATACACAATAAAAGATTTTAGGGCTGAAAGCCAAGAAAACAATAATCCTACAATCTATTCAGTACTAGAAAAACCTCCACGGGGCTATTACACCCACTCTATTGACCATATTTGACAAAGGTCAGAGAGAAGAACCCATCAGAAGGTTCTATGTTCAAAGATTTCAATACCTTATTAGCTATATAACCAGAGAGAATTTACTTAACTAAGCCTCACGTTTCACTTTTGAATAAGGATAATAGAGTATTTTAAAAGACAGTGTAAATGTAGAAGATATTGTAAATACGTTCTGTACAAATGTTAGTTTTTATGACCCTAACTAGAAGTTGTCACAAGAGATTACCCCAAATGAGGAGATGACCTCACATCAGGATCTGGGAAAGCAGAGACGACCTACGAAAAACACAGCCAATGACATGTACTAACTGAATGTCTGTCAAAAAAAAACAGAAGAAGGCCCAAAGTGACCTAAAAAAGCACAGTAGGGACTGATGCAAGGTAATTTATAATAAAGTCAAAAATCAAAATGAGGAAGAATGTCCAAAGAGGTAAACATGGGCTTGGGGATATAATAAATTCTCCATCCTTTGCAAGAGTATGGGTGTTCTCAACAAGGTTTTAAGACTATATAATATTAAAGACTAGAAATAAACAAATGATAATAACATTGGTGGTAGATATTATTTCTTGGCAAATCCTAAATGCCAGACATATGGGAACCACTTGACATACATTTTCTTTTTAATCATAACAACAAATTCATGAAGTACAGAATATTCCTTTTATTCTTATTACTCTAACAATAAAGAAAAAAGTTAGGTAATTAAACCAACATTAGAAAGTCAGGTACCTTTCACTGAATTCTCTTGTGAAGTCTCAGATACTAAAAAATTGGGCATTTACCTGAATGCTGAAAGAAATAAGGATGGTTACAAATCCCAGATCTGAATGTGAAAGCCTCCAAAAATGGCATCTTCAGTTTCACACAAACATGGCAATATCCATCTGGATTGTGAGGAAACCTAAAATATACACTGAATCTGTTCAGGGGGATTACATCATCATGAAGCAAAACCTTTTTTAAAAAAATCAAGAAGCCAAAGGTTTTGTTTTGTTTTTCTTTCCTGGACCATGAACATGGTCCTGAGTTTCTCTCCAGCCTTCCCCATTTGTTCCTCCACATGAGAAAACACTCTGAGGATCAGAGTTGCGTCTCCAGCAAACATGCCTTGAACACAGACAGGCCTTACTTTGTCTTGGCAGGAAAAGAGAGCAAGGCCTGCCAGACAGCACCTCTATCCCTTCGGAACACATGCTGTATACGATTTTTAGCTCAACATCATGAAAATCACTCCAGGAAAGCTATATTTGGGTGCTCAGCAGGATAGCAGGTCTACAATTACCTTTGGTAGGATACTGTTCACTTCACTACCCAGAACATAACTGAAACCAAGATCTACTAAAGGAAAATGGTGATGCTCAAAATGTTTTCTTTGTTTAAAAAATTACTCAAGAACCTTATAAACACTCTCCACGCTAATTGTTAGGATTATTTTGGAATGATATCACCACAGATTTCAACTGAAAATGAAAAACTGGATCTGACCCAACTCTGTATGCTGCTTCTAAGTCCCCTTCAAACTTTCAATATCTGCCTATGTTCACTTCAAGTAAGTAACAATGTATTCCATACACACAAGTGCATTTCTTGCACACTTTTTCATAAAGGGAAAGCCACGACAAAGAAGTGAGAGATGCTGAAGATATTCAAAATTAGAAGTGAATTGATATCATTCATAGCTATAAATGGGATCCAGGATTTTGTCCAGCTACTGCTCTCTTTCAAATTGGTTGTGACATCATAAAAATCTACACAAATGCCATAAACACATATGTGCATATTTGAGCGTGAAAAAAGGAAAATAATTAGACAAGACCCTAAAACTACAAGTAAAAAGAAAAGAAAATGGGACTCTTGAATGTTTTACTAGGATAAAAATGTCCAAATGTAAGCCTTGCCACTGCAAACAGTTCTCATGAACTATCTTATCAACAATACAACACCTTATCTCTGCACATCACCAGAGCACTTTTTATATTTGAAACTACATAATATATTCCACTGTAATACTTATCTGCTTCAAACACAGTAGAAAACACCTACACAGCATAAATCATACATGACATCACATTAGGTCTTTTAAATAATGCTGCAAACACCAGGAAAAGATTCCAGGGATCCATTTTTCATGTTTCTTTTGTTATTGCCCAAATGGAAGTGCCTACTTTAGCTCTCTACTGGTTCCTTTCAATTAAGCAAATCAAATATATACAAAGGACTTTTCAAGCATGAAACATGAAAGCAAGGCATACTTCTACACAAATAGAATGACGTATATATGCTCCCCAGGACCAAGAATGCTGAAGAGCCCTTGAAGGATCTGCTACTTTGCTTCCCTTTGTTCACATTTGACATCTCTATTTCTAGCCTCAGTAGCACCATGCCTGTCTTGCAAGTGCAACATCCTGATTTCAATCCACAACACCACAAAAAAATCATAAAAATGTTGCTCTGCACAGGAGATTTAGCTCAGTGGCACTGCCCCTGCCTCACTAGTACAAGGTCCTGAGTTCTATCCCTGGTACAAAAAAAAAAAAAAAAAGAACCTCTGTTTCATCAGTGCTTATAACACATGGTTCAAAAGAACAGTGAGGGAATTCCATTATACCTGTGCACCCTTCTCTTGGCAGCAAAATCTTCCCACACTAATAAAAGAAGCTGTTTCCCTAATCCTGAGCACAAGACTTTATTCAGTCATGTATCTCCCTAACTAGCACAGTAGTAGAAACTCAGTAGACACCAAATGCACAGATATATATGAAACAGAAAGCAGTCAATTCTGTCTTTGTATTGTAACTCTGGTTATAGGATAGGTTTTAGAGGAAACTCAACTAAAAACTAAAATGAACTTGAATCTGGAATTTTTCTCCAATTCATATTTTTCTAATTCACCTTTCCTCAAAAGAAGACTCTTTCTCCCTTTCTGTGTCTCCTTCTCTCTGTCCTTCTCCAGTTTGTGCAGGGCATATGCTCTCTCTCTCTCCCTACCCACACACAACACATACATGCAGAGCCACTATTTAAACCCATGTAACAAATACTCTTTTACATTAATTATTTAGTCACCATCATCCTACTTCATCTTGCCATGACTGTAGTATATGAGACAATCATGAAATAAAACTTACCTGCTTATATTCTTCTCATGATAGCAGTTCAGATCAATTAAGAGAAGGAGAGAGAATGGCATATTTGGCATGACAATGACAAATTTCTCTTGCTTATCCAGAATTCAAACATTATTCCATAGAGATAATATTTTCCACTCCTTTTCATGAGTTATAAATGTAGAAGTTAGCTTGACCTTGACAGGAAAGGCTAAAGCTTTTTCTGACTGGTATTTAGTAGAATGACAGACACAGAAGTGTTTTTTTTTTTTTAAATTCCACTCTTTTGAGGAAACCAAACAGTCCCCTTTACCATTGATTAAGCAACCGTCAGCCAATCATGTTAGGCCTGACACAGTGACAATCAAGAACCACGGTTACCAGAAATGCTTAAATCTTAAAAGATCAATATATGGTTGAGTATTCTTAAAAATCTAAAGTGAACAAAACCCAAGGTTCACCAGAGTTAAGGTTACTGTTTTGCTACAAAATGCCTCAAGCAGAGCACTCAAAAGCACTCACCTAGCCGGGCACGGTGGCTCATGCCTATAATCCCAGCACATGGGAGGCAGAGGCAAGAGGATTGCTGAGTTTGAGGTTTGCCTAGGCTACTGGGCTACATAGTGAACTCAGGGCCAGCCTGAACTACAAAGCGAGACCCTGTCTCAAAAAAAAAAAAAAGCACTCACCTAATACAAGCTAAAGACATGCTGCTCTTTCTGAGACAAGCACAGAAACTGGGAAACAAGAACTATGTAAGTAACACCATATCTCTGCCTCCTGTGTCAAATTTATCTTCTAGAAGTAAGACATTTCTTGAAGAAATGTGACTGCTGCTCTCTGTTGTTACTTCTACAGTTATGTCTCATCCTTGCCAACTGTAAACCAACTTATCTTACCTTTCGTGGTAACCAGGTATACTCCTAGTAGTGTATAAAAATAGTATTATTTTTTAAAAAAACAAAACACATCTTTACATAACAAAGAAGAAAACAGATTATGTCCCTCTGGCTAAAAAGAAAAAGTGCACATGAAAGCATAAATCAAAGGACAAAGAAAACCTTGAAGTCCGAAACTCTGATTTTCATTATGCAATTTTTTCATGTTTCAAATTTAATTACTGGATTACCATTCATCCTATCATATATATGAGTTTAAAAAAGTAACTGCTGGGGAACACCAGTATGTGTGTGTGTGTGTGTGTGTGTGTGTGTGTGTGTGTGTGTGTGTGTGTGTGTGTGTGTACTTTATCCAATAAAGGGCAGGGAGAAGAATGAACCTTGATGAGGAAACAAAAATTCTCCTTGGATCAGCACTGAGCCCTGAAAAAAGAAGCTGAAGAATACATTGCTTCTTGCAAGAAATGGTTGACTTTTGCTTGAAGTAAAAAACTTGTACAAATGAACTGTCTGCCCTTCTCAGCACTTTTATTCCTCCACACAAGTGTTTAACACATCTCACCATCCAGCGCTTTCCTGGAAGACTTTTGACCACCACACACTCCATAGTAAAGGAGGAAGTTTCCCAGGTCATTTTCATGAACTCAAGTTACATCCTTTTTTATGACCTTTCTGGAGCTAATTCATCCTCACACCTGCTAAACAGATGGGAATAAGAAACACCTTCCTATAGATCCAGAAATAATGGGTAATTCTCATCCCCTTCCACACCAAGTTCAAGTTGACTTTTACAAGGATATCCAACATTGTACTATTCCTCATGCCTGTGGTAATACAGACATAGATAAAAATCACTGTGATCCAATTTTTTTTAATTTGCCTAAAGAAATAAAAGTAAAGAATCATTGTAGAGGCAAAATAATTATATTAGCACATCTAATATAAATTATATGATCACTATCCCACACAAATAATTTTAAATTACACAACAGCTCTCTGTATACTACTTTCTACTACAGGAAATATACAATAGTCTAACGTACTACAAACCACGGGATGAGCTGGCAGAATTCAAAACTCTTTGGTCTTTTATAAACCCAGTACCCCTTCTCTCAGTTTCTTTTACTCTTTTATTTTTCATCTTTCTTTTTACTTCCCTAGAGAAAGGTAAAGATAGAAATGATGTAGTGATAGAACAAGTGACCTATGAATCAAATCAGATCACTCTTCACAAGTCAGAGCAAGTTCTTCTAGGACTGAGCTCAGAGTAAGAATGCAAAACTCAAATTAAGAAGTTTGCCTTGCTTAATACAGAATTTTTAAAAATCTGAACAAAATACCAATACTTGGGCCAGAGGGTTAGCTCAGTGGTTCCATCACCTGCCTTGCAAGCGCAAGGCCCTGAGTTTGACATCCCCCCCAACCACATACAATGCTGGGCGTGGTGACACGCCCACCAGCAATCAATACCACATACCACAGTGCCGGGCGTGGTGGCTCACGCCTGTAATCCCAGCACTCGGGAGGCAGAGACAGGAGGATTGCTGAGTTCGAAACTTGCCTAGGCTACATAGTGAGCTCAGAGTTAGCCTGAACTACAAAGTGAGACCCTGTCTCAAAAAAAAAAAAAAAAATACTTGTCAGTTTAAAAACTTTGAGAAGCAAAAGAATTTTGGCCTTTTTCCATATCTATTTTCTAAGTCCTTGTATTTTGCAAGCATTTTGGGGCTGGTGATATGCATTTAAGTCTACTACTTAGAACTCACCCCTCTTGAGTTTAGTACTCTGTCCTCAGTGAGCACCTATACAGCATGCACAAATAGACAGTAGTTTCCTAAAATACCCACAGAGAACAGGGACTCCCTGGGATAGTAAGTTTCTGAGTAAAAAAGAATTTCAGAAATTCATTGCAAACTGATGTTTGTGTGTTGTTTTTTTTAAGACATATTTGTGTAGAGCAGAACTTCTTGGAAATGAGATGCATTTGGGAATCTCTAAGAAGGAGGGAGTGGTACACAGCATTTCCCAAGAACCACTAACTCCTTGGGGGCCACATGTCACTAACATTTGTTTTCATAAAACATAGCTAGAAAAACTAATGGACTACATTTTAAAATCCAATCATGGGCCAGAGGGTTAGCTCAGTGGTTCCGGCGCCTGCCTCGCAAGCGCAAGGTCCTGAGTTCGATCCCCGGTAACCACATAGAATGCTGGGCATGGAGACTCACACCCACCAACAATCAACACCGCATACCACAATGCTGGGCGTGGTGGCTCACGCCTGTAATCCCAGCACTCGGGAGGCAGAGACAGGAGGATTGCTGAGTTCGCGGCGGCTTGCCTGGGCACCATAGTGAGCTCAGGGCCAGCCTGAACTACAAAGTGAGACCCTGTCTCAAAAACAAAAAAAAACAAAAACAACAACAACAACAACAAAAAACAAAATAAAATCCAATCATGCATTCTTGAAAAGTATTTTATTGAAATGATCTTAAATGGCAAAGAAGTCTTATGGAGTATCACTGAGAATCTAAACAACTGGAGGAGAAAAGTAGAGGAAAGTTTCCATCTTTTCATTAGCCAACTAATGTCGTGATATGTTCTTTCTCAGCCTTATTCACATGACCAATAATAACAATAAAATATCACAGGTTGTTTTAGCCAACAGTTACCCTGTTGCATTATGTAAACTCAGAACAAATTCCTCCTACCTATATTTTAGTGACCCTGATCCAATTTCTTTCCATCCTCCCCACCTCCATTTGCTAATGACTGCTATTCCATTCTACTATTCTGTGACTTTTTAGTTTCCAAAAATAAGTGATAATAAGTGGTATTTTTCTTTTTGTGCCTGCCTTATTTAACATAGTAACCTCTAGCTCTGGGTTGCTGCAAACAACAAGATTTTCACTTTTATGACCAAGTAATATTCCATTGTGTATTTGTAGCACATTTTATTTATCCATTCATTCTCTGATGGGCATCTAGGTTGATTCCATATTTTAACTAATGAGAACACTGCTGTAATAAACATGAGAATTCAATTAATTCCTTGTTATAATAAATTCATCTCTTTGGATATACATCAGGTAATGGAATTGCTGGGTTATGTGATCATTCTAATTTTATTTTTTGAAAGAATTTCCATAGTAGCTGTAATAATTTGCATTCTTACCAACAGTGTACCACAAACAGTTCTTTATCTGAATGCTCACCAGCAGTTGTATTTTGTCTTTTTGATGAAAACAATTCTACTTAGGAGGGAGATATAAGTTTACTTCAAAATGAATAGGAAAGAGAAACACAAGATTTACAACACAGAAAAATGACTAACGTTTGATATAGAAGCCTCTGTTAACCAGATCTTATTACATATTGCACAGATATCAAATTGTCATAATGTACCCCATTAAAATGCAGAAATATCTCAAAAAAATAACTGCCACAATTCAGATTTATTCCAGTTTCTGTTTTACACATAAGAAAAGAGAGGCCTAAAGTTATCTGGTTTGCCTGAAGTCATTCCACAGAATCTGGCAGAATATACAACAGAAAATCCAGTATTTAACAATACCCAGCATTCTCCAAAATCCAATGTACTCTGGATATAATTATATATGGCAAGATAAAATATAAAATCGAATTATTTAACTCAAATTAAAATACCAATCTTCTGATTAAAGTATAGTAAAACCTATTAGTTCCTACTCTGCAATTTTGGTATTTAGGATAATTCAATTAGATCTAAGTTAATGTTTTCCTTACATTACTCAGGAAGAAAGAACATGTCTAATGTAAACATGATTACCACATAAAATTCTTAATTCCTTGGCTCACACCTGTAATCCCAGCACTCGGAAGGCAGAGGCAGGAGGATTGCTGAGTTTGAGGCTTGCCTGGGCTACATAGTGAGCTCAGGGCCAGCCTGAACTACAAAGTGAGACCCTGTCTCCAAAAAAAAAAAAAAAGATTCTCAATTCTTATTGGAGAGCCAAAAGATAATTTTCAAGTATCTTAAAAGTAACCCACCAAAAACTCATTTTTTCATCTATTTATTAAAGCACTTTGTAACACTATGTTACTCACTGGCACTAAAAATACTCTTAAGAGGAGGAGGCTTGGATGGGGCCATGGCTCAGGTATCATCTCCCCCCAGGAAGCACACTTAGTCCGCATGAGGTTCTGCATTTGATCCCTAGCTTAAAAACAACAAAGTCCAAATGAATAAGAGCAACTCTGGGTTAGCATTGTGTATTCTCTATTGTATTTCTTCCCATCAGCCCCAAAAAGCCAATGTTTCATTCAAAGTGAAATAAAGTTTTAAAATTTAATATAACAAAGGTAACTAAAAAAGAAGGCATGTGATTCTAGCCTGAAAACAATTATGTCCATTTTATGAGAATAATGAGTAAACTGTCTGTACGCCAAAATTTCTTACCAGAGCCGGGCGTGGTGGCTCACACCTGTAATCCCAGCACTCAGGAGGCAGAGACAGGAGGACTGCTGAGTTCAAGGCTTGCCTGGACTACATAGTGAGCTCAGAGCCAGCCTGAACTACAAAGTGAGACCCTATCTCAAAAAAATAATAATAATAATTTCTTACCAGAGGTTCCTAAAAGTCTCTGACCACCGCCCAGCTGACCATCACTGTCCCTCATCCTGTGTGGTCAGGAGCTACTTGCAGCTTCCTGTGATGGCTCTACTCAATCTGACTTCAATGTTCTGGCTCCTACTGTTCCTTCATCCTTCCTTTGTTGTGCAGAACTACCCCTCAGCTCAGGTATTACCACCTCTAGAAATTCCTTGTCTGCTTAATTAATCTGCTCTTCAACATTGCTTCCTAACTATCTACAGTGTGCTTCTGTCTTTGAGGGCAGAGGCAATGTCTTATTGATCTATGTACAACAGTTATAAGCACAGTGCCTATGACAGAAGGGGCACCCAATACATGTCTGCTGAATACATAAAACAAATAACCAAGGGTGACAAGCACAGACCCACCAAGCCTACCTTCTCTCTGAGTCCCCTCCATTCCTGAGAACTCCTGCCAACTTTTAGGTAATGGCCCTGGATAATCACATCAATTTTCCATACACTAGAGATTACTCTAATTTAAACTTCACTAATTTGGCTGGCCTTTTACAAGTCAGTTTTAATTAAAGAGCTTTCCTCTGTTGAGATATTTCACATAGATGCCTCAAGTCTCACTTTCTATGGATAGTCCCTTTTGTTAGAGAGAGAAAGTGAGAGAGTTTTTAATTTTTAAAATGTTCCTGTTGAAGGCTGGGAATTTATCTCAGTGGTTTTAGTGTATATCTAGCAAGAGAAAAGTCCAGAGTTTGATCCCCAGTAACCACACACCATAATGCCAGGCATAGTGGTTCATGTGTGCAATCCCAGCATTACAGGAGGGAGGCAGAGGGAGGCAGAGGCAGGAGGATTGCTGAGCTTGCCTGAGCTACATAGTGAGCTCAGGGCCAGCCTGAACTACAAAAGTGAGACCCTGTCTCAAACAAATAAAAAAAACAAGTTCTTGTTGAAGATATTTCTAAGCAGAATTTTAGAGCCACCTGTTTTCTTTTATTCATGACTCCTTTCTTCAGCCAAACCTTTTTAAACTGATCTTACTCCTATTTTTTTTCTTTCTCTGGAAATAATTTGAAGGGGAAAAAAAATCTACTTAGCCATTCTGGAGTGAAGAAGATTAAGACATACTTTACATGGAAGGTACCACTGTTTTTGGCTCAGAATAACATAATTCAAAGATATACTCAAACTCATTTCAATTTAGTTTCCAGTTTAGTTTTCCTTATGAAGTCAATGTCTAACCACTTTAAAGCAAAGCAAAGTATTTTCAAGCTAAAAAGGCCAACTATCACTTCTGAGTAAATGCAATCAGCATAATATTCTACCAGAACATCATGGTTATAATAGTACATCACAATAATAAATATTTCTGCTAAGTGTCCTTAGCACTGCAGAGAAAAAAACCTTGCCCCATGGGTTTGTAATCTAAATTAAACAAGTAATATGAGTCACAGAAGTTCTAGGGGTGATAGTTAATTAACATTTTATCCCAAGTAAAGAAGGAAAGGGAAAGAAAATTAAAATCAACATTAACAGTATCAGGGCCAGAGATTTAGCTCAGTGGTTCCAGCACCTGCCTAGCAAGTATAAGGTCCCTGATTCAATCCTCGGTACCATATACAACAATACTGGGCATTGTGACCCACCAGCAATCAGTACCACACACCACAATACCAGGCATAGTAGCTCATGCCTGTAATCCCAGCACTTGGGAGGCAGAGGCAGGAGGATTGCTGAGTTTGAGGCTTGCTTGGGCTACATAGTAAGCTCAGGGCTGCACTGAACTAGAAAAGCAAGACCCTGTCTCAAAAAAAAAAAAAAAATCTATCCGAATTTACTACAAATCTTATAGAAGTCATTTGTAACATGAATGTAATTTAAGTTTTTTTGTTTTTTTGTTTTTTTGAGACAGGGTCTCACTTTTGTAGCTCTGTCATTCAGGCTGGCCCTGAGCTCACTATGTAGCCTGGCAAGCCTTGAACTCAGCAATTCTCCTGCCTCTGCCTCTCGTGTGCTAGGATCACAGGCATGAGCCACCATGCCCAGCTAATTTAAAAATCTTATAACACTCCCAAGCCCATCTAATACCTTCTTGTTCCTCATCTCCTGGGCTAGCACCCAAGTAGTATATTTTCAGGGTTAATTCTTAGGTAGCCTCAAACAGTTAATGAGCAGAAGTACCTTCCATTACTGTTTTATGACACAATAATTTTCTCTGAGTTTTTGTCTTCGCACACTCCTACGACTGAGCATGCAGTGACAGAAAATACACTGAACACATAGCTGTCTCAAACTGCATTTGTTCATAACCATGCATGCTCACATTCATTACCACAGACTGGTACTTGAACTTAACAAATATTTAAATTTCTAGCATCGAATTTTCCTCCAACTAGCTCCATTTTCTACCAAGTCATTGAAAAACCATGTACCAAGTAATGATGACTGCCCAAGCAAGCCTATTTCAAAAAATAATTTTTAAATAAGGTAGTTTTTAAATACTTCAGAAACAATACCAAAAATGTACCTTTAAGAAAAAAAAAGAGACTGCACTGCTAAGTCTAAGATATTAAAATATGCTCTCCATTAAATCTTACTGCAATCATTTCTTCAATGAAAATATCTAGAATTTATCTGGTACACTTAAAATTTCAGAAGGTAGGGCCAAGGATGTAGCTCAGTGGTGCCGCATCTGACTGGCAAATGCAAGGTATGAAGTTCAATCCCCGGCACCACAAAGCAAAACAAAAATTTGAGAAGGTAAACAACAGGTTCAACAAGCACTAAAGCTTGTTAATGTTTTTGGTTACCATCTCTCCACAATCACTGAATGACACAGCAAGTTTTCTACCTGCCTATTACAATGCTCTAAAGGTGGCAAAGTCCGTGCCCAAGTCGCACACAGTGACAGCTCCCATCCCTTACACAAATCCTACCCAACTGCACAGGGACACAAATGCAGAGGAAAAAAACAACCAACCCCTCACTGGCAGGGCAAACTGGAAGGCAGATCTGTTAACCCCCTCCCTTCCTAGAACCCTCCTTTCTTCCTTGGAGAACATACCTTTACACTTGATTACCAGGTCCACTCCCATGAAAAGTATACTACTGGAGAAGAAAAATGTAAGGATTTTGTACCTTCCAGGCAATTTTGTACCACTTACATGGGAAAATAATGCTAACAATAAAAATATACAAATGGTATGTGCAGGATCTCCTGTAGCAAGAGAAGAGTGAAGACCAAATAGCAAATGCTATATAGAAGGTACAGTAACTGGGCTATTGAAAAGTACCATTAGCTCAGTTATTTTCCACACAAAGAACTGAAAGATAATAACCTCTATGCACAAACAAAGATTGGGCTTTACAAACATGTCAGGAGCATCAAAAAGCATTAGAGTAAGCCATATCCAATGTGGTGATTTAGCCTTGACTTTGTCTGAATGCGCCAAACAAAAACACAGACCTAGTTTTTCAGAACACTAAATGCACTATCCTTTAAAAAGATTTCTCATTTTTCCTTGTACAATTATCTCAAATATACTGTTAGGTTTCCTGATCTTCCAGTTTAATCCTTCACCAAAAGGCTTTCTGCATTTTTGACATGGAAAAACAAAAAAAACAAAAAACTTCAAGGTCATCATAGATTGAATTTTGGTCCCCCAACATGTACGTTGAAGCTCTAACATCCCATACCTGGGAATTGAACTTTATTTGGAAATACAGTCTTTCAAGATGTAATCAAATTAATATGAGATTGGTAGGGGAGGACCTAACCAACATCACTGGAGTCTTTATGAGAAAGGTGAACAAACAGAAGGACAAGTGAAAATAGAAGCAAGCATTGGAGTGCAGGCTTTCTCATGAAAGTATCTTGTTTCTCCATCGATTCTGAATGACAGTTTTGCAGGATACATCAGTCTAGGTTGGAAGCTGTTTTCCTGCTATGCTTGAAACACTTCCCTCCAGGTTCTCCTTGCATTGAGTGTTTGTGTTGAGAAGTCTGCGGTGATCCTGATGGGCTTCCTTTGTATACAGGTTTTTTTTTCTTTTCCCTAGCTGCTTTCAGTATTTCATTCTTTTGTTGGATATCTGGAAACCTTATAGGCCTGGGTGTAGATTTTCTAATGGGCTTTTGGAGTCCTATATGCCTCGTTTATCTGTATATCCAATTCTTTTCCTTTTCCTGTGCTTTTTTGCCATTATATCTGCAATTTTTTTAATGTCTTTTGCACTATCTCCTGCTTCTTCATTGACTCTGATCAGCTTTATGTTACTTTTCTTTGAGTCATCTAGGAGCTGTTGGGTTGATTTCTCATGGTCCATTGCCATTTTCCATAAGTTATTCCTTTCCTGTTCATTGGCTGTGAGCCTGTCTTCTAGGTCTGAAATTTGGTTTTCAGCTTCATTCATCCTACTTTGCAAACTTTCATTCTCGTTTTTGATCACCTGGACCTCTGCTTGAAGCTCTTTATAATGTTCCATTGCTTTTGTTATCTGAGCTTCTATGATGTTCCTGAACTCTTCTTTAATGAAGTCCTTCACCGTGGACAGCATTGCATAAGTGAAATAAATAGGTCACAGATGTGCAAATATCGTATATTTTCTCTAGTATGAGAAACAAGTTATAAATGTGTTCTAGAATGCATAACTAATTTTGTGAAACAGTAAATATTCAAAGGATAATGGGGTTTAGGGGTAAATAATGAAGAAAAAAATGAGGGAAAAAAGAAACAATGCTTGTGTGTATAGGGCTGGGGTTGGAGGTAGGGTGGGGAGGAGAGGGGGAAAAATACTTAAATTGTGTCATATACTGGTACAAATTCTCAATGTGGAGTGTAATTGTGATGTGTATATATAATGTACCAATAAAAGGTACCAATAATTTTAAAAAAAGAAGAAGTAAGCATTAGAGGGCTGCAGCATTAATCACTGATAGCCAAGGTCCACAAAGACCTTCAACAAATCACCAAAAGGTAGCAAGAGGTCAGGAAGGATTCTCCCCTATATGTGTCAAAAGGAGTACGTTCCTGCTACTACTTCACTCCAGACTTGCATCCTTCATAACTTAAGAGACAATATTTTTCTGTTCTTTTAAGCTCCCTCATGTGTACTACTTTAATAGTAAATCCAGGAAGCTAACATAAAGGATTGTCTCTTAAACATATTATCTTAAAACAGGACTTATATGAAAATTAATCCCCATGGGGAGACTATCTCAATGTATAAGAAACATACTTGAAATTATATTTTTAATATATTTGCAGTATATAGTTATATTTACAGAAGGAATTGGAGCATGTACATAATCCACCTTCACTGTTTATACTTTTCTCCCCGCTGCCTCCAGCTCTTGACATCCTTCCTACCTGAGAAAGATCTGTTTCCTTTTTTTTTTTTTTTTTTTTTTTTTTTTTTTTGAGACAGGGTCTCGCTTTGTAGTTCAGACTGGCTCTGAGCTCACTATGGAGTCCAGGCAAGCCTAGAACTCAACAATCCTCCTGTCTCTGCCTCCCAAGTGCTGGGATTACAGGTGTGAGCCACCACACCCGGCACTGTGGTATGTGGTATTGATTGCTGGTGGGTGTCAGTCTCCACGCCCAGCATTGTATGTGGTTACTGGGGATCGAACTCAGGACCTTGCGCTTGCGAGGCAGGCACCGGAATCACTGAGCTAATCCTCCGGCCCATGTTTCCTATTTTTATTTTGTTATATTTTACTTATATTTTGGGCTTCTCATATAGGAGAAAATATGACATTTAAACTTGTTTATCTGATTTTTTTTTCAGACAGTGTCTTACCATGTGGTTTAGACCTGCCTCAAACCCACAGCATTCTCCTTCCTCAGATAACCTACTGCAGGAACTACAGGCATGTGTCACTACACAACCTATTTAAATACCACATTTGATTTATCCATTCATCTGTTGATAGACATGTAGACTGTTTCCAAGATACAGCTATTATAAACTAAACTGCACTGTGATAATCATTGGTATGCACATATCATCCCAATATGATCTTTTAAATGCTTTTGGGAGGATATCTATTAAGTAATACCTGGGTCAAATGGAATATCTATTTTTAGCTTGTTTATATTTTAATGTAATACAATGTAGAGAAAATATAAAAACAGTTCTATTAAAAAAAAAGGGCCAGAGATTTAGTTCATTGGTTCCAGTGCCTGCCTAGCAAGCACAAGGTCCTGAGTTCGATCCTCAGTAACCATATACAATGCTGGGCATGGTGACTCATGCCCACCACCAATCAATACCACATACCACAGTGCTGGGCCTGGTGGCTCACGCCTGTAATCCCAGCAATTGGGAGGCAGAGGCAGGAGGATTATTGAGTTTGAGGCTTGCTTAGGCTACATAGTGAGCTCAGGGCTGCCCTGAACTAGAAAGCGAGACCCTGTCTCAAAAAAAAAAAAAAAAAAAAAAAAAAACAGTTATCTGAAAAAAAAATCGGAGGTGGGGGCAGGGTCTCACTTTGTAGTTCAGGCTGGCTCTGAGCTCACTATGTAGCCCAGGCAGGCCTCGAACTCAGCAATCCTCCTGCCTCTGCCTCCCAAGTGCTGGGATTACAGGCGTGAGCCACCATGGCCAGCATTGTGGGGTGTGGTACTGATTGCTGCTGGGCGTGAGTCACCATGCCCAACATTATATCATTGTATGTGGTTACTGGGATCAAACCAGGGACTTTGCACTTGCTAGGCAGGCAGTGGAACCTCTGAACTATATCTCCAGCCCCTGAAAAATTAATTATTTATAACAAATATAATTAGAGAACAATGGTAAATATACAGTGTATCATGATCTTAAAGGATATGTTTCCAGTTGCTAATATGGCACTCAACTCATTTCCTAATACTATGTTCTTGCATAAAAAATTTTCATTATTAACAAAGTATCACACAGTATAATTTTGAACGATTTCTTCCAATTTCACAGTATCTATTACACATTTGTCCTTATTTAAACTTTCAGTTGCTCACACCAGAATGACATATTTACATATGTGTTCATTAGATTTCACTTAACAGTATGGTTTCAAGGGCTCCATTTACTTAGAATTGTCTTGTTTATCCTCGTGACTGAAGAGTATTCTATTTTTTTTTAAACAATCTTTATCCATTTATCAATTGAGGGGCTTTGGGGTTGTTCCCAATATTTAGTTATTATAAATTGTGTTGTTATAAACATGGGTGCACATATATCACTGTTGTATGATCCTTTATAATTCCTTTGGAAAGAAAGGGGATAGATGGGTCAAATGAGATTTCTAGTCTTTTTTTTTTAGAAATCTTCATACTGATTTAATTACCATAGAAATTACACCAGTCTTCACTCTGACAGTGGAGACAGATTACTTTTCCCTTACAGCCCTACTAGCATTTGTTGTTGATTTCTTGATAATAGCCATTCTTTAAGTAAGATGGAAGTCTCAGCATTGTTTTAACTTGAATCTCTCAAATGACCAGTGACATTCAACATTTGCCATTTCTTCTTCTTCATCTGAGAAGTGTGTATTCATCTCAGGTCTCCATTTTTTGATTTGGGAGGTGTTTTGGTTTTTTTTTTCCAATTCTTTACATGTTCTACATATGTCTTTTTTGTGTGAGGAAACACTGGCTAAAGTTTTGTGTTTTTTTTTTTTTGACGTTGTCAAAAAAGGTTACCTCTTCCTTCTGTTCATGATTTCTTTTGCTATACAAAAACCACTTTAATAATATGAAGTCCCAGTTGTTCGTTCTTTGTACTATTTCCCATCTGGTTAGAATGTTGTTCATTAAGACTCTGTCTAATCCTATGTCCTCAGGCATTCTACCTATTGTCTCCTTAATCAGGTGTAATATTTCTATTTTAATATTTAGATCTCTCATTCATTTTTTATTTTTAGTTAAGGTCATTTTTAGTTAAGATCAAGGGAGACATGGGTCAAATTTTAGCTTTTAGCATGTAGGAAAGCAATTTTTCAGAACCATTTCTTTTTTTTAATTACTTTTTTCATTATTCAGTAAACTTTATTGGTACATTATATACACAACTCACAATCACTCAAAAAATGGGGGAATTTGCACCATTATGTGACACAGGTCAATTCTCATTTTTACCCACATCCCTGCCCACCCACCCCCTCTCCACCCCCTATATACATACTTTTTTTTTCCAAATCATATTTATTCCTTCCCCTTATTACATTCTCATACCAAATTCCTTTTGGATATTACAGAAACTATCATACATTCTAGAGCTCCTTTACCTCTACAGGTACTTACATCAAAGAAAAGATCTGGTATTTGCATATCTGTGTTCTATTTATTCACTTATTAGTGTGTCCTCCAGGTGTCTCCATTTGCACATAAATGAATCAATCTTGTCATTCTTTATGGCAGAGTAATACTCCATTAAAAATCTTTATCCAGTCTCCAGTTAATGGGCATTTGGGTTGTTTCCAAGATTGGGCTATCACGAACTGAGCTGCTATGAACAGAGGTATACATCTGTCTTTCCAATGTGATTTTTTAAATTCCTTTGGGTATATTCCTAGCAGGGGGATAGCAGGGTCAAATGGGACCCCTAGTCCTAGTTTTCTGGAAATCTCCACACAGATCTCCACAATGGTTACACAAGTCTGCAATCCCATCAGCAGTAGAGAAGGCTTCCTTTCTCCCCACAGCCAAGCCAGCATTTATCGTTGGTTGATTTTGTAATAGCAGCCATCCTTGTGGAGTGAGATGGAATCTCAGTTTTGTTTTCATTTTCATCTCTCAAATGACCAGTGATGTTGAACATTTCTTCATATGTTTCTTGGCTGCTTTGACTTCTACCTCTGAGAAGTGTCTGTTCATTTCAGATGCCCATTTTTCAAATGGGTCTTTAAACTTGGGGAGACTAATTTCTTTAAGTTCCTTGTATATTGTAGATAATAGCCCTTTGTCTGACAAACAGCTAGTAAAGACTTTTTCCCACGTTGTTGGTTGTCTTTTAGCGGTGCCAGTGATTTCTTTTGTTGTGCAGAACCTTTTTAGTAGGATGAGATCCCATTTGTTGATTCTTTCTGCTAGTTCTAGTGCTACAGAGGTTTTATTCATGAAGTCTCTGCCTAAACCAATGTCCCCAAGAGTTTTACCTAACCTGTTTTCTAGCAGGTTGTTTCTGTTTTAATATTTAAGTCACAAATCCATTGTGAATTTAGTTTTGTGCATGGTGAAAGAGATAAGTCTAGCTTTAGCTTTTGGCAGGTGAAAGCCCAGTTTTTCCAGCACCATTTGTTAAAGAGGCTGTCTTTCTCCATTGGGGATTTTTGGCTCCTTTGTCAAAGATAAGGTGGCTTAGTGTATCTGGGGTTGTGTCTGGATCTTCTAATTTATTCCAGTGGTCCTCAGGTCTGTTACTTTGCCAGTACC
Source organism: Thryonomys swinderianus (assembly GCA_004025085.1). Taxonomy (NCBI): domain Eukaryota; kingdom Metazoa; phylum Chordata; class Mammalia; order Rodentia; family Thryonomyidae; genus Thryonomys; species Thryonomys swinderianus. Next base: position 51,620 of record PVIC010000781.1, on the reverse strand, counting down.
ATGCAGTTTTTATCACAGTGGCTTTATAGTAGAGAATTCGCTTTAAGTTGGGGATTGTAATACCCCCCCTACCATGTTGTGGTTTCTTAGAATTGTTTTTGCTATTCTAGGTCTCTTGTGTTAAGAACCATTTAATAAAGAGACCATCTTCCAATGAACATACTTGATCCAATTGTTTAAGAAAAGGTAACTGAGCACTGGGGGTTAAAAAAAAGTTAAGGTGGCTGAGTGTGCCAGAGGTTGTTTCTGCTTCTTCTTTTATATTCCACTGATCCTCAGTGCTTTGTTTTTCTTTTTCTTTTCTTTTTTTGTTGGTTCTTCTCACCCACAAGCAAGGGATATCTCTCTATTTTCTGATAGCTTCTTTCATTTCCTTTTCCAGAGTACTGTAATTTTCTACATAAAAATCTTGTATTTCCTTTATGGGAATGATTCCTGAGTACATTATTTTTTCAATGCTATTATGAAAGGTATTGTTTCCTACTCTCTCTCAGTGAGTTTGTTATTTGTGTGTAGAAATGGTATTGATTTTTCAGTGCTCACTTTGTATTCAGCTGTGCTACTGAACTTGGTTATTAAATCTAGAAGTCTCTTGGTGGAAGTTTTGGGGGGGTCTTTTATGTAGAATATCACATCATCCACAAATTATGACAATTTAACTTCTGCCTTTCCTATCTTTATTTCTTCTCTTTCTCTTCTCAATTGCTGTGGCTGTTCCAGACTAAACTGAATAGGACTGGTAACAGTGGATATCCTTACCATACTCCTGATTTTGAAGTGAAAACTTACAGTTTTTGACTATTTAGTATGATGTTGACTATTGGTTTGTCATAGATGCCTTGTATTAGATTGAGATAAGGACCATCTATACCAATTTTCAGTAGGTGTGGGGACTTTGTCAAATGCTTTTTCTGCATCTATTCATGTGGTTTTTGTCTTTGTCTCAGTTCATATGTTGTACTACATTCATTGATTTTAATATACTGAACAATTCCTGTATCCCTGGGATGAATCTTAACTTAGTCATGGTGTATAATCATTTTGATGATTTGTTGCATTGCTTGCCAGTATTTTATTGAAGATATTTGCATCTATGTTCATCAGGGATATTGGCCTGTAGTTCTCCTTTTTGGTTGGGTATTTCTTGGCTTTAGTATCAGCATAACACTTGCTTCTGAGAATGATTTTGAGGGTTTTGCTTCCTTTTCAATTTCATTAAAGAATTTTAAGATTTTTCTCTAAATTTCTTGTAGAATTCAGCAGTGGCACTATCAGGACTTAAGCTTTACTTTGTTGGTAACTTTTTAATTACATTTTCAGGCATGAGCCACCATGCCTGGCTTAATTACATTTTCAATTTTATTGACCAATATTAGGTTATATGGACTTTTTATATCTTTTTGATTCAGCTTTGGGAATTATGAAATTGTCCATTTCTTCTGTGTTTTCCATCTTATTAGAGTACATCTTCTCTAAATAGATACTGATCTTCTGGATTCTATAGGATCCACTGTGATTTTACTCTTTTGATTCCTAACTATATGAATTTGAGTTTATTTTTGATCAGTTGGTTAAGGGTTTATCAATTATATTTAATCTTACAAAGAATCAACTCTTCATTGATTCTTTTTGTATTGTTTACTTACTGTCAACTGCATTAATTTCTGGGCTCACCTTTACAATTTCCTCCCTCATACTAGCTTTTAGTTTGTCTTTTTTTTTTCTAGACATTTCAGGTTCAATATTAGGTTGCTTATTTGAGCTTGTTCTGTTTTTCTGCTATGAGAATTTATTGCTATAAATTTCCCTTGTAGGATTGTTTTCATTTCATGCCTTAAGTTCCAGTATGTTGTACTGGCATAAGTTGGTTACATATACTATTTAATTTCTTCAATTTCATCTGTGACTGACTGTTGTTCCAGAGAGTTTGATTTAAATTCCATGTGTTTATGCAGTTTTTGTTTCTCCTGACACTGACTTCCAATTTCATTGCACTACAGTCAGATAATATGCATGGAATAATTTCAGTTTCTTTGCATTTACTTAACAATGCTTTATGTGCTAGTATTCAGTCTACTTTGAAGAATATCCCATGTGCAGCTGAGGAAAATGTGTACTCTGATGTTGTGGACTGGAACTCTTTGTAAACATCCACCAAATTCACTTCATCACAAGTTTGGTTCAGTTCTGATATTTCTTTATTGTCTGGTTCATGTCTATTTATGCCAGGGTATTATAATTGTATCAGTGCTTATTTGATTTACATGTCCATTCATATCTGTTTTACATAGTTGGGTGTACTGACATTGGTGTATATGTATATATGATTGTTATCTGTTCCTCTTTGTTCCCTTTTCAAGATTGTAGATAATTTGTCTCTCTTACTCAGTTTTACCTTACAATTTACTTTTTCTAAAAAATAGAGTAGCTATCCCTACTTTTTCCTCCATTTCTGTCATATGGAGTATTATTTTCAATCTTTTGACTTTGAGTTTATGAATTTCTTTTATAGTTAAATGTATTTCCTGTGTTTCTTGATCCATTTTGCCAGTTTGTTTGGTGAGTTGAGACCATTTACTGATGAAATGCATTGGCTTATCTTCATCATATTATTTTCCTGCTATTGGTTCCCTACATTTCCCTGTGTTTAATTGCTTTCTCTATGTTTAACTGCTTTCCCTGCCTTGTGGCTTCTGGTATTCTTGGAGATAAAGTATTCATTATCTCCTTCTAAAATATGCTTTAGAGCATTATTTAGAGCTGGTTTAGTGATCATAAATTTCTTCAGTTGTTCTTTGTCATGGAAATATCTTTTATTCTCCAATGAATTTGAAAGAGTTTTACAGAGTACATAAATCTGGATTGGATTTTATTTTCTTTCAGAACCTAAAAGATTTCACTCCAAGCTCTGTTTGACTTAAAGAGTTAGCATTGAGAAGTCTTCTGTGAGTCTGATGGCCTTTTTTTAATAGGTGATTTATTTCTTTTCTCTAACAGCTTTAGTATTTTGTCCTTGTGCTAAATTTCTGGGATCTTGATAATTATGACATTTTATAGATTTATTTCAGTCATGGCTAAATGGAGTTTTATATAGCTCATTTATTTGAGCATAGAATTCTTTTTCCAAGTTTGGAAAGGTTTCTGCCATTACTTCTTTGAACAGGCTTTTTATAGCATTTGTACTATCTCCAACTTATTCATTAACTCCAACCAATATTATATGGTTTCTCTTTCCATCATCTTGCAGCTACTGGATTTTTCATATTTCCCTGCTATTTTAAGATATTGCAATTTTGGGGCCAGAGATTTAGCTCAGTGGTTCTGGCTCCTGCCTCACAAGCACAAGGTCCTGAGTTCAATACCCGGTAACCACATACAGTGCTGGGTGTGGTGACTCACACCCACCAGCAATCAATACCACATACCACATACCACATATCACAGTGCCAGACATGGTGGCTCACGCCTGTAATCCCAGCACTCAGGAGGCAGAGAGAGGAGGATTGTTGAGTTTGAGGCTTGCCTGGGCTACATAGTGAGCTCAGGGCCAGCCTGAACTATGAAGCGAGACCCTGTCTCAAAAAAAAAAAAAAATTAAAAAAAGATATTGCAATTTTCATGCTCATTAAACACAATCCTCTCTTGTAGATTAAAAGTTCATCTTCATTCAGTCTACTGTGTATTGGAATTTCTAATATCCTGGATGTCTATTTGAATCTATTTTATGGGCTCTTTTTTCCTATGTTGTATATAAATGGTTTCCATCATTTTCCTAAACTCCTCTATTTAAAAAAAAAATATATGTGTCTATTCTAGATTCACTATCGCTTCTTGGCCTTTTGGCTAAGATCAAGTGTAGTATTCTAGATTCACTAAGTATAACTTTCATTTTGATTATTTCTTTTTGTAAATAGCCAGTTATTTTCTCTGTAACCTCATATATCTGCTTTTTTACTCCTGCTCCTACCACTCCAAAAAATTTGGGTGAGTGATATCTAATTTTCTCTATCTTGTTTTCTCTTGGACTTGTCCCAGAGAAAGGAGTTGGAGGTCTGGGATTACATTTTGTTTTGGTGTCTTTCATTTTTCCTTCTTGGCAGGATGGGTACTTCTTTTTCTGTGTTGATGCTTCTATATTTCTCAAAACGTCTATTCCTCAAAGATGCCATCTGAGGATTATTGGTCACTTGGCTGTTTGGGCCAAGCTGCAGTGTCCCTCATATGGAGGAAGGTCAAAGAAGCAAGCTTTTTTTCCAAAATCCATCATTTGGCTTGAGTTAGTTGCACCTTCCCAGTCCATCAATTTCTTGAGAATTCCTAGTATGGTGATTCTTCAATGCTGCCTGCACCACTGGTAGCCCTATGGGTTGATGCACTGTTTTATGGAGTGCCTATATTTTATTTGATCTACTAGTCTCTTATTTCATATTGGTTTGGGCATCAAGCTATATATTCCCATTTTCCAACTGCCTGTGTTTTTAATTGATTTTTCTCTGACTTAGGTTCACTGTGATTTCTGCTTCTTTCAGCAATGTTGAATAATCCTATTTTTAGTTTTTTGAAGAATCTCCATGCAGATATGGATGTAGACTTAATCTTTTACATACATATTGTCAGTTTTCCATTTGATAGTCCATCTTTCCTCCAATGTGTATCATTGGTTCCTCTATTAAAGATCAGGTGGCCAAATGGAGGGCTGTCCCTGCATTTTGTTATGCTGTTCCACCTACCTGTATGTTTGTCACTGTGCCAGTACTATAATGTTTTAATCACTGCCCTTCTGTAATATAATTTGAAACCAGGGATTGTGATGCAGCCCACTGTCTTGTTGCCCAGTACTACTTTTGCTAACTCGGAGCAATTGTGTGTGGTTCTTCAGGAATTTTAGGATTGTATTTTCTACATTGTGAGGAATGCTGTTGGTACTTTGATATGACTGAGTTAAATCTGTGTATCAGTTTTGGAAGTATGGCCAGATTGACAATATTGGTTCTCTTTTCCAAGAACAGAAAGAATATTTCCATTTCCTTATATGCTCTTCTATCTCCCTTTTTATAGTAGCACAGTTTTCACCATAGAGGTCTTTCATTTACTTTGTCGGGTAATTTCTAAGTTTTCCAGAAGTTATTGTCAAATGGTATTTTTTTCTTAACATCTTTTTCTTATGAGTTCATTGATGGTGTACAGAAACCCTACTGTACAACAGTTCTTAAAGCAGATCAAATATTTTTGTTCAATGGCATAGTTCAACTCTAATACTTTTTGTTGATTTTTTAAATCTGTTGATCTTTCTGTTTGTGATAAGGAGGTAGTGAAGTTCCTGAGTATAATTGAGCTTTATCTGATATTTTAGGTTCAATGACATTTCATTAATAGAGTTAGTTGGGTGTGCTGATCTTCTGTCCAAATATATTTCTCATTGTTATCCTTTCTATTGAATTGTTCTGTTAACCAATATGTAATGACTTTCATTGACTTTTCTCAGTTTTGGCTTGAAGTCCACTTTGCCTGACAATAGGATGGCTAATCTTCCTTGTTTTGGGGCTCCAATTTCATGCAATATTGTTTCCCATCTTTGTCATGTAATTAACTTATTTTTGGATTAAATGTCTTTCTTCTATGCAGCATATGGTTAGTTTCTATGTTGTGACCCAATCACCAATCAACTTGATTGGGAAGTTGAGGGCATTCATAGTAAGTTATTACTGAAAGGTACTGACTTCTGTCATTACATTATTTTCCTGTTGCTGATTCATTTTGCTTTTTCCTCCCTTTTCCTTAGCTGCTCACCTTGCCTGCTGCATTCATTCCACTAGCTCTTTTGTCTATGGTGGTTTTCTCTAGGATATCCTTGAAATTTTCTTAAGGTGCTGGTTGGGTGGTCATAAATTTTTTATGGTACTCTTTGTCATGGAAATGCCTTATTTCTCCATTAATTCTGCAAGATAATTTTGCAAGCTGTATTATTCTAAGTGGGAATTCTTTTTTTTTTTTTTCATGTCTTAAAGCACTTTCCTCCAAGCTCTCCTTACTTTTAAGTTCTGTGTTGAGGAGTCTGCTGTAATTCCAATGGGTTTGTCCTTTTAAGAGATTTGTTGCTTTTCTCGTGCAGCTTTTAAGATTCTTTCCTTCAGGTGGACTTTTATGATTTTGACGTGTTGTGTTTAAGTCCTTTTCTGATCATGGCTATTTAGGGTCCTGTATCACTTATCTATATACTAAATTATTTCTCCATACTTGGAATGTTTTTGGCTATTATTTCAGGAAAGAGAATTTCCATGCAATTCATGATGACTTCTGATTTTTCACTGGTTACTTTGTTCCATTTTCCATGTTCTCTTATTGGTCTTAAACTATCTCTACCTAAAAGGTCAATTTAATCACATCCTCTACTTCAAACACTTTGTCCTCATAATAGTCACTTCTGTAGACCAGATTTTCAGTAGAATTTTTCATTTCCTGAATTTCTGTTTGGCACATTTTCATGAACTCTAATTTTTTTGCTAAATTATTCATTTACATTTCCCATAATTTTGTTTAGATCAACTATCTTTGTGTTACTATCTTAAGTGAGCTTAATAATCACTTTATCAATTCATTATCTGTTTAGTTCTATCATCTTTGAGCATGCTGAGTATATATTGATCTAAATTTCTTTCCTTCTTGTTTATCATTTTGTACAACATAGTTCTTTGGATTCTGATTTCCTTCTTGCCAATCACCTGCATATTACCTTGGGGGAGCTGGACTTTTGGAGGAATAATCACTTTTCTACTCTTTTGTTGTACGGTATTGTTTTGACTTGATATGTGTATTTGTATATGTTTATGTCAAAGGTGGTGCATCAATTGAATCATCTGCTTGCATGCCAATCTCTTTAAGGTCTGCTTTATAGCAATGTGCTCTGTAGACTAACCACATGCCTTTTGTCAAAAATCTGACCGTTTCCATGAATTTGCAGAAAGAAGGCTATAGTGTAATGGGTCATTACCCAATTCTCCAAAAATGAAGCACAGTGTTGTTGATTTTACACACACACACAGATACTGACATACAGTAAAAATCAAAAACGGCAAAATTATGACACTTTGGCAGTAGCAACAAAAAAAAGCACCAATAATTGATTCAAAGACAAACTGTAGTACTGACATATCATAAGAACCACTAACAGCTACTGCCATATTACCACTGTGGTAACAAAGGCAGGTCCCCTTCACTGGGACCTGGGAGTAGCTCTCCAGGGTGCTTTATCCTCTTCTCTACATTGTGGTTTGTTTTTCAAGTTTCTCTGTAATTTCTCATTTTCCTACCAGCTGCCTCTCTATTACCAGGTATCTACTCTTTTTTCATCACTGGGCTGTTGTTTTCCAGGTGCTCTACAATTCCAGTTTCTACAGCAGCTGCATTTTGCTGCTGGTCCTTATTGCCATTTTTAAATGAACCCTTACCCCAAAATATTATTACAAGACAAAAATCTTTGGAAACTGTTGAAGTCATCATGCTTTTCTTCCAAAGAAAATTATCCTGAATGAACCATGAGGCAAATGCAAATGTACCGGCAATCAGTTTAGATACTTGTCACTCTTTTTCAGAAAACTCACATCTAAAGAACCTTTAGTAATTTGATGTTTTAACAACTGCAGGACACACATGACAATTCCACATCATTTAATGAAATCACAAGTACCAGTAGAAACCAAGAAAATTCATTGTTTCTTGTTGAAAATACTGTAATAAAATGTGATGAAAAGGAGACTCTAGTCTGCTCTATTTAGAACAAAGACATATGGGATATACTCACAAGGAGAGATGAATGCTCAGGAAGACAGAATTTGAGAACTTGCTGTTAGATATATTTTTAGAGATCTCCTAACATAATTTTAAAAATGAAAACAGTCATGCTGAAGATACATCTGTGAGACATCACTGCCAACCATGGCCTAAGCAAGCTCTCTACCAGACTGTAATCCATTCACCTCTCTCCAAAGAAGGATGATGATTTTGTTTATGTAATACACTTCAGTTATCTCAGCTAAACCCAGTTGTTTCAGAGAAAGGAAAGGAAGCCAGGATACCATTTCAAAGCGGAAAATAAGGAACATACAATTTGATTCATGAATGATTTTGTTTGCAAACAATTTGGCTCACAACAGAAGTGTTTAGAAAAATTTGGTTTTGTTTGAAAACTGCATCAGGGGACTAACACAACTGCAGCCATCTTTCCCATACAAATTCAAATGTGGCCATCTTTCCCAAAATCACAGAATAAATTAAATTCATGAACTGAGGTATCACTGTATTCCCATACTATTCACCAATATATTCAATGTTTAAATGTATCGGAAAGCATGACATTTATGTAATAATCTAATAATTAGCCCTTTAAAGACCACAATTACAACTTGGTTTTTCTAAATAGAAAAATATTCTACTCTATCTATTCTAAATATATATATATATATGTAATAAAAATATTATCTAATCAATACAACACATTATTTACCAAATCAAAACAATAAAATTTACCACTCATTTAAACAACACAAGTACTTAAAGAATCATGGACTATAAAAGGAAAAGACAAATTTAGGTAAAAATGAAATATGATAGACGAAAGGCCATGGTAAAATTAATTTAAAACACCCAAGCTTGGAGGGCACTTAAAAGACCCACACATAGGGCCAGAGGGTTAGCTCAGTGGTTCCGGCGCCTGCCTCGCAAGCGCAAGGTCCTGAGTTCGATCACCAGTAACCACATACAATGCTGGGTGTGGAGACTCATGCCCACCAGCAATCAATGCCACATACCACGGTGCCGGGCGTGGTGGCTCACATCTGTAATCCCAGCACTCGGGAGACAGAGACAGGAGGATTGCTGAGTTCGAGGCTTGCCTGGACTGCATAGTGAGCTCAGAGCCAGCCTGAACTACAAAGTGAGACCCTGTCTCAAAAAAAAAAAAAAAAAAAAAGACCCACACATAATATCAGACCAGAAGGTCACTTCCTGTAAAAAGTGCAACATTATACAAGGTAAACTGAACAATAGAGAATGATTATCAAAACCCATTTTCAGGCCTAACTCCTTCCATTTCTCTCCCTGTATTGATTTAAAAAAAAAAATCTACTTTGCACTCTCAGCTCAGTTGCAAGGGAGTATCATTTAATGTACCTTATTGATTCAACTGTACATGTATATACTTGTGTAGAGACTTTTGCGACAGTGCACTTATTGATCTTTTAATTATTAATGTAGACCAAAACTCAAAGAGCTTTATTCTAAGTATTTTTATTTTGCCAAATTATGGCATGAAAGTCTTTTTAAAAAAACTATCAGCAAATGAAGCATGATAGCTTGATTCCCTCCACAAAGTCTAATCAAGTTATATTTAAAATATGCTGTCAATAAGATCTTTTCCTAAACTCAAAACTAGACTAAATAATTCATTGAATGAAAACAATTCTAATTTGAATAAACACTTTCACTGACATCCCCTTAGTATGATCCTAGGAATGATAAGCATGTATCCTTTTCCAGCATAGCCAGACTCAAATAATCCAGCATGTACCAGGTGAGGAAGATTTTTGGCAAAATCATTATAAGACTAAGATCTTGTGATAACAGCTGTGGAGAAAATGAAATGACACATGTTTTGGGAGTAACTTTACCCCACTTACATATTTATTTATTTACTTATTTTTGGTAGCAGAGTTTTACATTTTTAAAAACAGTAAAAGAAACAAGCTCTGCAGAGTGAGTTTGGACCAAGTAGGAACATAAGTACACTCTATAGGAGAGAGTGGGCCACTGTGAGAGAACACAGTAGCCTCATTTACATTAACTCTTAATACTCCATCTAATCTACAGCATGGTCCCGGTACATGGTCTATACAGACTCACTGTTCCTCAGATACTTTGTACTGGGTTAACAATACAGTTAAAAGGAAAATCTAGGTACAACTCCACAGGACCAACACCCGAGCTGGAAAGATGGGTAGATCCTTTAGTAGAAGTGGATAGAGTAGTCCCCAAGTCTTCATGGAAAACACAGGCAGTAACAAAGATACTAGGTTCAAGGTGAAAGGAAGATGAAACTTTCTCTTTCCCACTCAAACTCTTCCCACCCACCTACCCTAAAATATCACTCTACCTCACCTTAAATATAGTCAACTTGACCTCAGACACATATGAGCCAGAAGACATAGTCATAATGTAGACCTAGTTCTACTGTCACAGATTATTTCTAGTGGAAGCCAGCCTCATACATTTTTACTTTTTTTAATTTCCATAACAGTAACCAGCAAACATATTCACCATAGCAGCTTGTTTTCCATTCTCAAGACAATGGTATGTATAATAAAAGACACCTCCAGAATTACTGATTGAATTTGGAATCATTTAAATTTGCATTGCTACTTTACAGAGTCCTTTAGGTTTTCCTATTCCTAGAGAGTAATGGGAAAATCTGCAATGTCTGGTTTGAATAGTCTTGAATACTACCAGACAGGCTACATGTCTTGAGCTTAAACAGTAAATAACACAAAGCTTGAGCACTAGACTAGTGATGATAACACATCTTCCCAAAGCAAATTGTTCTCCTGGATCTCTGAAATATCTCCATACTTACCAGTTGTGGCAATGAATGCCTAAAACATCAACCAGTTCTACCTTATTCCAAACTTCACTGTTCCTGAGTCCACAGAACACATATTCCATTTCATTTAGCCTTTTACTGAAATATTTCAAAGATACAAGAAGCCTCCCTCAAAACTGACCCTGCCATCTGAGGACAATGCCCATTGCACAAATCACATACATTACCTAGAACACAAAGTTAGATATATATATATATCCAACCAGGAAGCTAGGCTTGACCTTTTAGAAGGAACCATCTGAATAAAGGGCCAATGTTTAAACATTTAAATGTCATTAAAAAGTAATAATTTGTAAATATTATAAATATGCCTTGAGTTTTATCATTTAAAATTCACATATAATTTCCCAGTCACACTAAATACACAATGGTGTATTACACAGCAAACATATCTAATAATGCAAGGTCTAATTCTTATTTTATTCTATATCCCACATAACAGAACACATAATAATGACCTAACTTAAATCAATTCTGAAAGAAAAACTAGGACTATGATTTTAAACCATTTCATCTGAAGAATTTCTACTTCAATTTTGAGCTAAACATCATAATTAGTTTCTTTTAAAATCCTGTCTTTTAAATGAAATGGGTAAGAAAATATTGTTTAAAAGGTATTGTTTTCCAAATATAATCATAAAGCATTAAAATGTCACAGTCTTTAAAAGTCCTCTTACTCAACCTCATAGAATACACAGTATATGGAACAACAAGAAAAATAATCTTATAAATTATGCCACAATGTTTTAAATGTTACAGTATTTAACCAGTTTTTCAGCAAAACAGTATGTACACAGCCAATATAGTCAAATAAACCAGTCACAATTCAATACCGTACAGAAAAGCTTCTGCCACTGAGCTACCATCACTGCCCTTCACATCATTTCAGGTTGAAGGCAGGGTCTCATTTAGTTTTCCAAGCCGATCTCACACTCACAATCCTCTTGACTCAACCTCCCTTATAGCTGTGATTATTATAAGTATATGCTACCATGCCTGGCACAAAGGAAAGCTCTTAAAATGAAGAGAAGTTATTTTATTCTGGAAACACCTATCATTAACTGCCTTTCTCTCACAGCACATATAGAATTACAATGGAACTAATTATTATCAATAAATTATAAAGATAATAACTACTAAATAGTTCATCTCTCATTCACATGGGTTAGAAATTTTTTAATTTATTATTTTTCAAAGTAAGTATTTTCTAACTAATTCTTTAATTGTATAACATTAAAGATAATTTGAAAAAAATAAAACAAGTTAATGCCCAAAGGACATACCAACATGGCAACTGAGGGCAACACCTATATCTTTTTAGGTTTGCATGCTTCTTTTGGCCAACTTTTATTTTCATTTAATTTATTGGTACATTATATATACACATCACAATCACACTCCACATTGAGAATTTGTATCAGTATATGACACAATTTCTCATTTTCCCCTTCCCCTACCCACCCTACAGCCCCTGTCCCTACATACACAAGCTTTGTTTCATTTCTTAACCATCAATTTTTTTCTTTCCCCTCATTATTTACCCCTAAGCTCCATTTCCCTTTGAATATTTACTATTTCACAATATCTTTCATGCATTCTAGAACACATTTACAACTTCAGTTTCTCATACCAGAGAAAAGACACAATATTTACACATCTGTGACCTATTTATTTCATTTATAAGTATGTCCTTAAGGTACATCCAATTAAGTATAAATGACTCAACCTCATCATTCTTTATGGCATAGTAATACTCCATTTTATTTTCAAAACCACATCTTCTTTATCCAATCTAGAGTTGATGGGCATTTGGGTTGTTTCCAAGATTTAGCTATCATAAACTGAGCTGCTATAAACACGGGTGCATATATGTCACTGTGACATGAATCTTGTACTTCTTTTGTGTATACCCACAACAAGGGAATAGCAGGGTCAAATGGGACCTCTAGTCCTAGTTTTTTGAGGAATCTTCACACTGATCTCCATAATGGTTGTGGTAGTCTACATTCTCACCAACAGTGGAGAAGGATTCCTTTTTCTTCTTTTGGCCAACTTTTATTTATTTATTTATTTATTTTTGAGACAGGGTCTCGCTTTGTAGTTCAGGCTGGCTCTGAGCTCACTATGTAGCCCAGGCAAACCTCGAACTCAGCAATCCTCCTGTCTCTGCCTCCCGAGTGCTGGGATTACAGGCATGAGCCACCACGCCTGGCACTGTGGTATGTGATATGTAGTATTGATTGCTGGTGGGTCTGAGTCTCCATGCCCAGCATTGTATGTGGTTACCAGGGATTGAACCCAGGACCCCATGCTTGCGAGGCAGGCGCCAGAACCACTGAGCTAACCCTCCGGCCCCCAACTTTTAATTTTATTGGTGCCCATTTGTGACACACAATGAATATAGTTATGATGGAGAGTCAGTACATATACACAGTACATGTTAGTTCTTTGTATTCCTCTTACTCATATCTTCCCTCTACCTCCACCTCTTTGTTCCCTTCCTTTGTTCCCTGCAAAAGGTGTACCTCCTGTCCTATTGTCTTATTTTGCACTTTAAATTATATGCTGTTGTGTGCAGTTTGCTGTGTGGGAGTTGGTGTGCAGATTCCTCAAAGCTGGAGGTTCCATTTGGGACAGCTGTTTCCCTTCTTGAGGAGTTGGAGCATCATGCCACAGTGGTATGTGCATACTCATGTTCATAATAGCATGATTTTTGGTGGCTGGGCCTTGGGCGTGCCCCTTAAGTCTGTTGGCTCGTGACTAATGGAGTGGATGTGGTTTCTTTATACAGCAGGGTAGTACTCTGCCATAAAGCAGGGTGGGCTTTAGACATTTCTGGCTAGATGGATGCACCTTGGGGCTCTTAGGTGAGATAAATCAGACACGTGTTTAATTACCACAGTGATTCTCTGGTGTGAGAAAACAAAAATGGAAATAAGGACCAAAATGTGTACTAGATACTGGGAAATGGGAAGAAAATGCTCATATGAGAAGACAACAATAGAAAGGGAGGGAATAAGAAAAGGGACTAGGAAAAAAGGAAAGAAAGCTTTTGTAGATAAGGAAGGGAGGAAGGGTTGAAGAGGGAGAAAGGAATGGGAAAAAAGAACTGAGATACATTACATACAGGTACAAAATCCCTATGATGAATGTGATCATTATAGATAACTAAAATGTACCAGTAAATGTTTTCCTTCAAAAAAATGGCAACTGGCCGGGTGTGGTGGCTCACGCCTGTAATCCCAGCACTCAGGAGGCAGAGACAGGAGGATTGCTGAATTCAAAGCTTTCCTGGGCTATATAGTGAGCTCAGGGCCAGCCTGAACAAAGCAAGACCCTGTCTTAAAAAAAAAAAATGGCTGCTGGGCATGGTGGCTCACGCCTGTAATCCCAGCACTCAGGAGGCAGAGACAGGAGGATTGCTGAGTTCAAGGCTTGCCTGATGGGGCCGGAGGGTTCGCTCGGTGGTTCCGGCGCCTGCCTCACAAGCGCAAGGTCCTCAGTTCGATCCCCGGTAACCACATGTAATGCTGGGCGTGGAGACACGCCCACCAACAATCAACACCGCATACCACAATGCTGGATGTGGTGGCTCACGCCTGTAAACCCAGCACTCGGGAGGCAGAGACAGGAGGATTGCTGAGTTCGTGGCGGCTTGCCTGGGCACCATAGTGAGCTCAGGGCCAGCCTGAACTACAAAGCGAGACCCTGTCTCAAAAAGCAAAAAAAAAAAAAAAAAAAAATGACAACTGATTCTTCTTGGATTATGTTTGCCCAGTTTTTTTTTTCCAAAATACCTGCCTATTATAAACATATATGGATTGTTTTTATTTCAAAAACTCTGAAACCATCTCACATATTCATACCAGTCTTTCTTCTTGTAACAATTCTTTTTTGTCTCGCTTTTGTAGTTCAGGCTGGCCCTGAGCTCACTATGGCGCCCAGGCAAGCCGCCGCGAACTCAGCAATCCTCCTGTCTCTGCCACCCGAGTGCTGGGATTACAGGCGTGAGCCACCACATCTGGCATTGTGGTATGCGGTGTTGATTGTTGGTGGGCGTGTCTCCAAGCCCAGCATTATATGTGGTTACCGGGGATTGAACTCAGGTCCTTGCACTTGCGAGGCAGGCGCCGGAACCACTGAGCTAACCCTCCGACCCTAGGATAATGTTTTGAAGATTTATCCTTATAATCTGTCAGCTCTTCATTCCTATTTATTACTGAATAATATTCCATTCTCTAGATGTATCATATTTTATCCATTCATTAGCTGATGAATATTTTGTTTGGTTCCACTTTTCAATTATGAAGGGCGTTGCTTAGAGAATTTGGGTACTAGTTTTGTTTGGGTATTTTTCAATTCTCTGGGTTTATTCAACTATGGGAAACTGCTGGTAATAAAGGTAATTCATGTTTAATGTTTTAAAGAATATCTATATTAATCTCCAGAGGAGCTGAAACATTTTACATTCTGCCAGCAGTGCATAAGGTTCCAATTTCTCCATATCCTCCACAACATGCACTATTATTGGTCATTTTTAATTTGACCATTTAAATTGGCAAAAGGGGGTATCTTACTGTAAGATTTGATTTGCACTTCATGGGTGACCAATAAGATTGAACATCTTTGCATGTGTTTACTTGATAATTTGTATATCTTCTTTAGGAAAATATCTATTCAGATACTTTCCTCATTTCTTAATTATACATCTTTTTATCATTGAGTTATTAGAGTTCCTTTTATAGTCTAGATATCAGATAGATATGTGATTTGAAAATATTTTTCTTCCATTTTGTGGGTTGCTTTGATATACAATGATTTTTAATTTATGTATTATACATATATGCATGTATGTATGTATTCATTTTTCTGGTTCCAAGGATCAAACTTGGGCACTTGTGCTTCATGGTAGATGTGGAACCACTTGAGCTAAGTCCCTGGCTGATATACAATGATTTTAATTTTGATGAACTCCTTTTTTATTTTTATGGTGGTACTGGGTATCAAACTCAGGACTCTAGTGCATGCTAGCTAAGTGCTCTGCTATTGAGCTACTGCATCAGCCTTTTTAAAAAATTTTAAGTTGTCCAATCTAACCTCAAAATTGCAATCTCTTGCCTAAGCCTCCTGAGTAGACAGGATCACCATAGCTAACATGGTATTTTTTTCTATTGTCACTTGTGCTTTTAATGTCATATCTAAGAAACTTTTATCTAATCCAAGGTCATGGAGAGTTACACCTATTTTTTCTTCTAATTTATTTACAATTTTAATGACCAGTAGGTCTTCAGTACATTTTTTAAATTAATTTTATACATGATGTGGAGGAGTCTGACTTCATTATTTTTCATGTAGAAATCAGTTGACCCAGCATCATTTGCTGAAAAGACTGTACCATCTCCCACTGAATGATCTTATACCTTTGGACAAAATTACATTTTGAAAGGATTTTCTAGCTCCTATATGAAGAGGATACAAACTGGGCAAGGGTAGAAGCAGAGTTTAATTAGGAAGCTGCTATTGTAAACTAAGTGTATTAATCAGGATTATTTAGAGATGAAGAAAACAACAGAATAGGTAGAGATGTATAAAGAAGTATTTATTAAAGATTGGCACACATGTTCAGAGTTCAAGAAATCTTATAATCTGCAAGCTGGAGCACAGATAAACTGGAAGCATAGGTCCAGTTCAAACTCAAAGTGAACCAACAGTATGTAAGTACCAGAGTCTGAAGGCCCAATGGCTGGAAGTATTGAAGTAAAAGGGTATAAAGGGCAAGATAGGTATCCAGCACCCAGCAGAGAGAATACACTATTCTAAGGCCTCTGTATTCTATTTGGCCCTCCAGAGACTGGATGATGCCCACTCACATCCGTGACAGTCACTTTCTTTTCTTTTAGGTATGAATTCTAACTCAATCTCTATGAAACACCTTCACAGACATACTTAGAAATATCTTATCAATTAGTTGTGTTAATTTCTACAATCATGTTGACATGCAATATTAAGTTAGAGATAATGGTGACTTGACCCAAATCAACAGTGGAAGTATTGAGAAGTGGTGGAATTGCAGATGTTTTGAAAGCTGTATTGATACTATCTGGATGAGGCACTGCATGTGTGAGAGAAAGAAAAGATGAGAATTGATTCTAATATTTGGAGTTTTGAAGTCAGACAATTGTAGTTTTGATTTGAGGAAGTTATATAACCACTCAGGCTACTGAATTAAAAATAAAATAGGAGATAAGAGCAAAGAAAACAATCAGAAAGCTACCCTGATAATCCCACATCAGGTATTTGAAATGTCATTTGTGTTTCTAAGAGACACAATCTAACATCAAACAAATTATCTGTGAGAACTATAAATTTTAGCACAGGTCAATGGGGAACATACTGAAAAGCAGATCTTAGATGCCCCTCAAATCATACTTCTAAAGAACATTTTCAACGAAAGACAAGAGAGCTTTTTTTCCTATCAACTATTTTGAGTAGCTTTTGTGGTAGATTTTCTATTAGGTCCAGCACAGGGGGTTCTCAGGTATAAATCCTCAAGTTTTGTTAAAGCCCATTGAGAAGACAGCAAAGGCATAACCTGCGGAACTCATACCATACTACACTAGAAAAAGCTACCGCAGCTCTAGTATCCCTTAAAGAGACTTAATCTTCTTGTTTTGGCCTTGAAAGAGGCAAGAAGAGGACAATAAGTACTGCAACATACAGGGAGGAACAGAAGCATGGGAACTGTCTCTTTCTGCTTACGAAGAATTTTGTTTTGCTTTAACTTAGCAGCTTTCTGCTCCCTTCTTATCTAGAAAAGATTTCTGTGTCAGTAAAAACTCACTGAATCTACAGAACCTAAGGTATGGCACTAGGTAAAGTTCCTTTCTAATGAAAGCAGGAGGTCTCACAGCTTTTCTGCAAACAGGTTTTGAGAAGGCCTACATTGGTTCTAAGACCCTGTTAGACAAAAGAACTTCAGCTCAAGACTCTAATGAACCCCTGAAGTCATTTTTTTTCTAGTGAACCAACAGCTAATGAGGAGGTTGTGCCTCTTACCTCTGGAATGTTCAGAGGGAAGGAGGATATGATTCCCTGTCGACAATTTCCAAGGCACTCAAAGGAAAATGACCTCTGTCTTCAGGTCTAGAGAGAGAACAAAGACATAGTGGAAATCTAGAATGGATTATTAAGCAGTTCTATAGAGAGAAATGGAAGACATGAAGAAATACTCCAAGAACTAATATTAAAACAAACAACCCAAATGTAAACATAAAGACTATTTACTTAATTAAGTCTAAGCTACAAGACTGTGAACTTTAATATTTCCTCAGTGTACAGCTCTGCTAGTGCTTTCATCATTATTAAAGAATGTTTATACAGGGCTTGGCTTTTCATCTATTATAGAAAAATTACATCTTGCCAACACCACTACAAAGGTGTTGTGGTATATAGTAAACCCTCCACTGACTTTGAACCCAAGCTAAAGCAAATAGTCACTCTCCTTGGTGCTGAACTGCCTAAATAATGTACTGCATAGATGGCTGTGAATATAAATTAGATCCACAATGCATCCTACCATTACGGATTATAAAGTTTTTCTAGAAGCTAGTGTTTACAGAGGCACTGAAATCCAATGAAAATTCTTAGAGAAGTAACTGAGTAAGGGTGGACTCACAGTGATGTTCATTTTTTTATCGAGCAGTTTAAAAAGTCTTCTGGACCTTGAGCACCACAGAAGAGGCAAGGTGATGACAGCCTCTGGTCAGAGGCTTCACAAGAGTGGAAGGAAAGAAGCTGACTGTCAGAGGAAACAGTACCAAAAGGAGAGACAAGTAGAATGCTTGACATCATGAAGCATTATGAGACAGCAAACAGGGAAAAGTGTAGCAAACAAAAGGTCAGCCAGCCTCTCAGTATCATAGAAATGGCATTTATATCTAAAGCCATCAAGAAAAGATACCAACATGTGAAAGTGTTTATAAATACTGTTAATTTAGGAAGCAACATAAAATTATGGCAGACAAAATCATTCAAAATACTCAAGTATGGAAAGAATATAAAGAAATCAAAACCATGTGATAAGGATGATAGAAATGTGGGAATCCAGGTTTTCTATTAAAATTTCCTTCAGTTTTACTATAACTATAGATAAACTATATTTTGAAGGCAATTTGAGTATATATAAGTAATCTCTACAACTCTAAGGGTTTAAAAAGCAGTAAATAACTCAAATATCCATTGATAGAAGATAGATTGTGTAAGCCCTGGCATATACATAAATGAACCACCTATGCCACTTTCAAAATTGAAATACATTTGAATTGATGTGAAAAGTCTACAAGGCCAAATAGAATTTTTTAAAGGCAAGTGGAAAAATATGCATAGCATAATCATGTTAAAAGAAAAAAAAAGAACTACATTAATACATACTGGTTTGTACACAGGAAAGAATTTGCAGTAACAGATATTAATGGAGGGGAAATATAGGATGAGGATTTTTACCTTATATATTAGTATATTTGTGCACTAATTAAATTTTTGTATAACCTTTGTGTTATATGCATTATTAGGGAAGAAAATACTTTTTAAGTGAAGGTAATTTTGAATTAAAAAATTTAAAATCACCTCAGATATGGGGATAAGCTTTCAAAAGTTTTAGAATAATAAGGGTTAAAAATCTAAGAGGAGCTTTGCAGAGTAGGATAAAGGTCAGGACAGAACAGGAGAAAGGCAGTGTGACTAAAGACATGAGAATAAGGAGTCAACCCAGGCTATGCCCTGGGCAACAGATATCTATTTATCTGCAAAGTTCTCAGAAAAAGTGATGGGGAACTTCTGAAGAGAAGAAAGAGGTGGCAAAAAAGTGGGATTAGGAATTAATGAGCAACAGTAAATAAGACAACACACAAGAAACACAGGAAGAAGAACACAGAATTTATGAGGACTCATAACACATGGCTGATTTACCAAAAGTCAGCCAAGCACAAAGGAATCTAGCTCCAAATCCATTAACCTGAAATCCACTTTCTTGCTTTCAAATAGCAGTCTGAACTTCAAAATGGAGTTTGTCTGTCCTTAGCAAGTTCAGCAAATTTCAGCTGAAACTCAGCATTTTTATATTCACATTATTCTGTCACCATGTCTTGGGTGCTCCTGGAAATTGGACAACTGAATCACTCAGTTACTGGGCCTGCCTCTCTAGTTTGGCAAGCCGGATAGTGACAAGAGTTAGCGATACTTCTTGATATAAATGGCAGAATGAGCTTGGCGTGGTGGCATAGGCCTATAATCCCAGCCCTCTGGGAAGCTGAGGAAGGACAATGGCAAATTTAGACCCAAACTCAGAAACTTAGCAACTTAGTGAGACCCTATTTCAAAATAAAAATAGTTTTAAAAAAGAGCAGTGAATGTAAGCTAAGTCCAAAGGCCCTGAACTTAATTTCTTGACCATAAATACACACACACACACACACACACACACACAGTGCAATGATTGTCTCTGTCACTTACAACCATTATCAAACCACTGCATGTTTGCAATCCTAGTCTGAAAAGTGGATATAATTTCAAATACTCATGAAATGACAGATAAATAACCACTTGTTTCCTGGGAAATAATCAACACTCCACAAGTAATTCTGAATCAATAAATGAATCAATGTTTTGTGGTACTGCATGGTATTACTACTGTCCATGAAAATAAAGTATGGGCAAGGGTAATATTCTAGTAGATCCCATCACTCTAGTAATGTCAACTAACTACCTTTCACCATCACAGTACCCTGATTGCTGCCTTTTCTCTTGTTATTGCTCTTCCTAAGCAAGCTTCCCAGTCCTTAACCTTGAAAGTACTTCTATGTCTCTTGTCTTCTCTCTTTAGAACTTTAAGATCTATAATGGCAAGGGATGTCTTTATAGTTCAAGAGCAGAAGAATGCAGAAGAAAATATTTCTAAGACATTCTCAGACCCAAGAGAACCTCTGGTGCCAATGCCTATGTGATCCTTTGATAATAGTGAAGCAAAAAATTCTCAAAGACCTACAGGTGAACAGGATATAAAACTGAACACCTCTCACTTGAAGGTGTAAGATGATGCAATACTCTTTAGACTAGTGGTGATGAACTTACGGCACATGTGCCACAGGGGCACACAGAGCCCTCTCTGTTGGAACATGAGCAGTTTGGGCACTAATTCTCTAAAAGGTTTACCACTACTGCTCTAGAATATGAATTTTGTTAACCTGAAGGCTCAGATTCTAAAGAGACCAATCGATAGAATTCACCAAAGTACTTACATTAAGGGGGAAAAAAGAAAGAAAAATAGACCTTGTCAACAATATCTATTTTTTAAAATTTTTATCTTCATTGCTACATTATATATACATATTATGATCACACTCAATTAGAATTGGTTTCAATTATAAATCTAGGTAACAGAACCAATCATGGTAGTATTACTTGTACATTTGTCATCAAAAGAAATTATATTTTCACATCTCATTGCAATTATTGCTAGTATCTGAAAATATTGTCTATGTTAATCACCATTTTAAATACAAGTAGTCCTATCCACTGCTAGAACTAGTACATGTTAATAAAGTATGTATAGTGACATAACCCAGATTTATTGTACCAATTTAATAATTATTTCAGTTTAATTCCTTCCTAGTAACTTTAGATATTTTATGAATTCACACACTTTATTCTAAGAAATACTTTAGAGATTCCAGAAATCTACTAAAGATGTCTACAATATTAAAAAGGCAAAGAGCCGGGTGTGGTGGCTCAAGCCTGTAATCCCAGCACTCGGGAGGCAGAGACAGGCGGATTGCTGAGTTCGAGGCTTGCCTGGGCTACATAGTGAGCTCAGAGCCAGCCTGAACTACAAAGAGAGACCCTGTCTCAAAAAAAAAAAAAAAAGGCAAAGAGCCTCTGTTCTTGACTACTCTGTCGAACAATTCAAACCACTATGCAGTTAATAAGCCCATTACTTGAAATATTTTTAAATGGAAAAACAAAAATGCTATTTGAGAATATGTAATTATTCTGACTTGTCAGTTATTTATATTGATAAAGAAGTTCAAACCTAGTCCTATGGCATAGACAATACAGCACCCTGTACATACAACAGGTCCAACTGTAGTTCTTTTGATTATCTTTTAGACTAGCATTAAAAAAGAATTTCAGTCCAAGACCTGGATTTGATCCTTATGTCAAATTTACTAACTGGACTTTAGAAAATCATTAAACCTCTGCAAGACTCAGTGTTTTCATCTACCAAATGTGAATAATACCACCCTCAAACCATTATCAAAATACTAATAACACAGGAAAAGTACTTAGCATAGTACCTGACAGTGAATATTCAATGAGATTCCATTTCAGATCTGTAACATATGGAAAATGAGTATGTAGTTCATTGGATTTTTACAAGGATCAAATTAGTGATCACGTGTAAAGCACATTAAAAGGTGCATGGTGTACAGCACTTTGTACTTATCAGGTATTATTATGAATAGTTATTATATAATAGCTTCTCACCAGGTTACACAGAACTGCTTCTTCCTCCACTTGTCTGAAGGTTAAGATTTATTTTAAATGAAGTGAGTCAGCCCTACTTGAACTATTTCCATGAATATATTTGTTGATAAAGAGGACATGAAAGAAATCACAATCAGCTAGGACTATTTCCAAGGAGCACCTAGAAAGACCACAGATTCCACAGTTTTACAACCAAGTCAAAAACTCCAACAAAGGCTACAGTTTTACATGCCTCATTTATGTCAGCAGACATGTCCATAATAGGGAAAATAGGAATCTCTTTGCTCTTTTACCTTGAAACCTACCCTGGTCAGATCTCACCTTGGTGAAAGGAGCCACGGAGCTGGTGGGCTCAGTGAAAATACAAGGACCATGTCAGCATCACAGGAGCAGAGGTTTGTCTATTTCCCAGCAGGGGACTAGCCCTTCTCCTCAGCTGGCAATTAGTAGAATTTAAATTAATTTAAATCTGTATAAACTACTGATCTCTGAGAATATGACTTACATTGTCTTCTGAACCGAAAGTAACAGTGAAAACAAGAATAATACCAAGCACATCACATTTCTCTCCACCTCACCAGTATTTTATTTCACTGTTTTAAGAACTTTAAGAAATCAAGGGCCGGAGGGTTAGCTCAGTGGTTCCAGCGCCTGCCTCGCAAGCGCAAGGTCCTGAGTTCGATCCCCGGTAACCACATATAATGCTGGGCATGGAGACTCACGCCCACCAACAATCAACACCGCATACCACAATGCCGGAGTGGTAGCTCACGCCTGTCATCCCAGCACTCGGGAGGCAGAGACAAGAGGATTGCTGAGTTCGCGGCGGCTTGCCTGGGCACCATAGTGAGCTCAGGGCCAGCCTGAACTACAAAGCGAGACCCTGTCTCAAAAAGCAAAAAAAAAAAAAAAAAAAAAAGAAATCAAGACTCTTTGCTGCATATGTTAGCTCTCTCAACATGTAAGATAATGAATATTCAAATCATATTATGGCAAGTACCATATAATTCCATTATACTCTAAATTAATGCTCTCACCATTCTCATGGTTCACCAAAATCCAACGCTGGATGTGATTTTTAAATTATAATTAAAAGGTTACTAAACTACCAATGTTAAAAAATCAAAGCCAGTAAGACTTCATGTTTCTTGGAACACAGTAGTCCTTGAAGATAATTTTCCAACACATAGGAGCGAAGGACTATTCCAAACAGGAAGCTTTTCCCAATAAAAGAAAAACAAAATTTGACATACCATGGATTTAGTGACCAAAGATAATCAGGCAATGGTGATATTTACAGCAAAATCAAGGCAGATGTGATAATTAGAGGACTCCATTCTTCCATGCTCTGCTCATGTCATTATTAGTACTTCCTTCATCCCTTCCTAGTACCAAAGAGGTAACATTTGAGCTGAGGATGAACAGCTGCCCTTGCAGTTCTGGCTTTCAACACTACAAAGGGAGCTTTTCAAAGTCTGGTCTTCAGTGTTTGGACCACTACAGCTCAACCACACTGAGAAGCCTTCCAAATTCCAAGCTGCTAACTCTCTATTGCAATTCTGCAGTGGAGCGTTTTTACACTTCAGATTCAGAAAGATCTCTATCTGGAAACTTTTATCAAAAGAACCACAGGAAAATATTGATAAGTGTGCCCTCTATTCAAAAGGCAGAGTTAAGGGCGACAGGAGAAGAACGCAGAACATATATCCATGTATTATGCGGCCACCATTTGGTTCATAAATTTTCCATGGCATTAAATTTAGTCGGAGCCCTCTCAAATAAAGTAATGTTATAGAAGTGTTCACACAGAACCTCTGCTTATTTAGTGAGCACTCTACATAATCCTCATAATAAACATGTCTTTGGGTATGACAATAGTCTCCCTTACAGACAAACATGGCCTGGTAATCTTTTCTTTTTTTTTTTTTTTTGTCCTGACAGCAGGAACTGAACTTGTGACCTTATGCTTTCAAGGCAGGAACTGGAACCACTAAGCTAAATCTCCAGCCCTCTTGTACTCCTTAAACACCTTTAGTGGTTTCCCTGAATCTATAGGTTAAAATCCCAATGCTCTGGGATAACAAAAGGGACCTCTGTGGTCTGGCTCCTACCTACTTTTCTAGCTTTATTTACTTCTGTGGCTACCTCCAGGAGTATCCATAGTTTGTGCAATGCTATTGCACACCTCTTAGCCATTATGTTGCTACAATATTTGTTTTGCCTTTGTAGAAGTTGCAATAAATGCTTATTCGTTTTTCTCAATTCACCTCCTCTGTAAAACCTTTACCAAACCATCACTCCTTTTTTTTTTTTTTTTGAGACAGGGTCTCGCTTTGTAGTTCAGGCTGGCTCTGAGCTCACTATGTAGCCCAGGCAAGACTTGAACTCAGCAATCCTCCTATCTCTGCCTCCCAAGTGCTGAGATTACAGGCGTGAGCCACCACGCCCGGCACTGTGTATGTGGTATTGATTGTTGGTGGGCGTGACGCCCAGCATTATATGTGGTTACCAGGGATCAAACTCAGGACCTTGCACTTGCGAGGCAGGCACCAGAACCACTGAGCTGACCCTCCGGCCCATATCACTCCTTTTATAAGAAGGAATCCCCTCATAATCCTCTGTACCCTTTCTGGTTTTCTGGCTGTCAAAGCACTTCACTACACTGGTTTTTAATAGCTTTATGCAGGAATAATTCAAATACAACTAAGTGAATATTTTGTGTGTTTTGTTTGTTTCGAGACAGGGTCTCACTTCGTAGCTCAGCCTGGCCCTGAGCTCACTATGTAGCCCAGGCAAGCCTGGAACTCAGCAATCCTCCTGCCTCTGCCTCCTGAGTGCTGGGATTACAGGCATGAGCCACACCCAGCACTGTGATATGTGGTATTGATTGCTGGTGGGCGTGAGTCAACACACCCAGCATTGTATGTGGTTACCAGGATCAAACTCAGGACCCTGCACTTGTGAGGCAGGCGCCAGAACAGCTGAGCTGAATCTCCAGCCCCAAAGTGAATTATTTTAAAGTGCACAGTTTTTCAAAGTCGATATACATATATACCTGTGAAACTACTCCAACTATTGAGATAATCAACACATCCACTGTCTCCAAATTTCCGTGACTTTTTGTCCTCTCTGTCCTTCCTTCCCTTACCCATTCCTTCACAACCACTGATTTCTTTTCTAATACTGTAGATTATATTTTCCAAAGTTTTAAATATGTGAATCATACAATACATAGGTTTCTTTTGGCTTGCTCCTTTCATTCACCATAATTATACTGAGATTCATCCCCGCTGTTGCATGAATCAGTGTTTCATTACATGGTATTACTGGGTAGTTTAAAAATGGATATGCTACAGTTTACTTGTTGATGGACACTGATTGTTTCAACTTTGTGGACATAAAGTATGATCAAATATGCTTACTTAAAATTTTTAAATATTCAAAAGCAAATGGGTAAGGGCTAGTAAAGAAGGGAAAATATTTATGTAAAAAAATGGAAACAAAGCTTATGTATGTAGGGGGCAGAGAGTTGCAGGGAGGGCAAAGGAATGGGAAAAAATAGGAATCAAAATATGTCATGTACTGGTACAAACCCTCAATGCCGAATGTGATCATAATGTATATATAAAATGTACCAATAAAAGCAATTTAAATTTTTTTTCAGTTAGAATTTTTAAATTATAATAAGACATATAACCATTAATCTCCCTAAAGTATTTCCCTTTTCTATGAACACATATATACCATCATCTTTGCCACTTTCTAAAGCAGTTCTGAAACTATTTGATAACATGACTTTAGTTGTACTATTGTGGCTATATTAATGTTCTAAATCAAAACATTTATTTTTCAACATCATTTTGACTTTGGAAAAAAATGAGAAGTCACATGGTCCATATCTGGTAAATAACAGAAATTGCAATAAACTTTTGATCAATGAGAGATGATGGTAAATACAGTGAATGTTTAAAATTTTTATTATAATAAAAAACATTGTCGCTGAGCGTGGTGGCTTATACCTATAATCCCAGCACTCAGGAGGCAGAGACAGGAGGATTGCTGAGCTCGAGGCTTGCCTGGGCTATATAGTGAGCTCAAGGCCAGCCTGAACTACAAAGCAAGACCCTGTCTCAAAAAAAAAAAAATTGTCATTAGTCATGCTCAAAATAGCTCCCTTTCACTTCATTTATCACATTATTTTTGCCAATGTCTCTTTAATAAGTCTATATTTAATTTACACATAGTATCTTTCAATTATCCACTGTATGATACAAACATCACTCTGAGCACTCACATACACTATGTGTTCTTACCTCTTGGATAAATACTAGGAGAGGGTGAAGATAGATCATGTCATGGCTGTTCAGTTAATTTCTTAAGAAACTGCCAAATGGTTTTCCAAAGTGGTTGTGTTGCCATTTTACACTCCTATTAGCAATGTATGAAAGTTCTACCTCCTCAGAATCATTGTCAACATGTAGTGTGGTTTGTTCCTTTAATTAGAGCCTAATATGTCTATTGTGTTATCTTATTGGGATTTTAATTTGCATTTCCCTTATGATTAATCATTGAGTATATTTTTATGTACTTATTTGCCACCCATATTTCTTCTTTGGAAAAGTAGCTGCTAAAATCACTTCCTCATTTTTACTGGGTTATTTTCTTATTAAGTCTCAAGAGCAATTTATATATTATGAATTGCAAATCAGATAAATGATTTGCAAATATTTTTCACAACCTGTGGTTTATCATTGCATTTTCTTAACACTATATTTTAAAAAGCAAAAATTTTTAAATTTTATGATTTCCAATTTATCAATTTGGTTTTTTTTTCTGGATTATACTTTTTTTAGAGCGAAAGTCTAAGAAATACATGGCCAACCCCACGTTGCAAAAACCCAATCTAGATGATTTAATCATTTAGCCTGTCTCAAAAAATTTTTAAATGGGTTAGGGAAATAACTCAGGGTTCCATCCCCAGGACCCCTTCCCTCTAAAGTTTTAAATAAAAATGTATCTCTGGGGCCAGAGATTTAGCTCAGTGGTTCCAGAGCCTGCCTTGCAAGTGCAAAGCCCTGAGTTCCATCCCACTAACCACATACAATGCTGGGCGTGGTGACTCATGCCCACCAGCAATCAATACCACATACCACAGTGCGGGGCGTGGTGGCTCATGCCTGTAATCCCAGCACTCGGGAGGCAGACACAGGAGGATTGCTGAGTGCCAGGCTTGCCTGGGCTACAGAGTGAGCTGAGGGCCAGCCCAAACTACAAAGTGAGACCCTATCTCCAAAAAAAAACAATGTATTTCTGTGTTTTCATCTATAAGATTTGTAGTTTTAAGTGTTACGTACACATATATGACTTGTTTTATGGCCATCTGTTGATGAAATGATCCTTTCATCACCAAACTGTTTTTGTACCTTTTTAAAAATCAGTATGTGTCAATGTATTTCTGGTTCTCTTTCCTGTTCCAGTGACTTGTCTACTGTGATACCCAGTATATTATACTCTTTGATTATGGCTGTTTCACAAGTCCTGAAATCACAGAGATTTAGGTTTTCAACTTTATTCTTCTTTTTCAAAGTTGTTTTGGCTATTCTAAGTTCTTTCCATTTCTATATGACTTTCTGGATTCACTTTTTTAAATCAAAAACTGTTATTTTAATCAAGGTTAATATTGAATCCCCTAATTGAGGAAAATTAATATCAATAGTGAGATCTCAGATGATGTTCTCCATTTACTTGTCTTTAATTTCTCCAAAAAGCACTTCACAGCTTTCTGTGTATAAATTTTGCACATATAAATTTTTTGGCAATGCTGAGGATTAAACCCAGGGCCGTGAGCATGCTAAACATCTCTCAATCACTAAGCTACATCTTCAGTTATACCTGTTTAATTAGCTTTATCACTATTTCGTATGTTTGATGCTATTGTAAATGGCATTTTTATTTCAACTTCTGAAGGTTCATTACTAGCATATACCAACACAATTATTTTTATACATTGATACTATATCCTGCAACATACCCAGAGGACACTGGAATGAAGAATTAAGATTAGCATCTCAATACCTTGTAGGACAAAAGAAGTTGATCAAAACTTGATCACATGAAAAGGTAGGCTGTGGAAACATGTTTGATAGAGGACAGAGGAGAAACACTTCTGTCTTTAACAGTCTGAATGAACCTGTAAGCCCATCAGTCAAGTGATTTCAAAAAAAATTGAAAATGTTATGCAAAGGATATGTCCTATAACAGTTTCTAAAATGTGAAAGAGAAAAAATTTTCACCAGTGAAAAGAAACTCAGCAGTACAGTGATCCATTGCCTTTCTTTTGAACTTAGTTCTCTTCAGCTGGTTTCTCTTTCCTTTCTTTATTCTGCTATGATCAAGTTTCCTTAAAAGAAATTTGGTCCTGGGCTGGAGGCTCAGTGGTTCCGGCACCTATCTTGCAAGCGCAAGGTCCTGAGTTCAGTCCCCGGTAACCACATATAATGCTGGGCGTGGAGACACGCCCACCAACAATCAACACCGCGTACCACAATGCCGGATGTGGTGGCTCACGCCTGTAATCCCAGCACTCGGGAGACAGAGACAAGAGGATTGCTGAGTTCGCGGCGGCTTGCCTGCGCACCATAGTGAGCTCAGGGCCAGCCTGAACTACAAAGCGAGACCCTGTCTCAAAAAGCAAAAAAAAAAAAAAGAAAGAAATTTGGTCCTTACATTACAAAACTAGGACTTGAGGGCTGAAGGTGTAGTTCAGTGATCCCAGCACCTGCCTAGCAAACACAAGGTCCTGAGTTTGATCCAGGTAACTACATACAATACTAGTCATGGTGGCTCATGCCCACCAGCAATCAGTGCCACATACCACAGTGCCGGGCATGGTAGCTCACACCTATAATCCCAGCTCACACCTGTAATCCCAGCAGAGCCAGGAGGATTGCTGAGTTCCAGGGCTGCCTGGGTTACATAGTGAGCTAAGGGCCAACCTGAACTACAAAGTGAGACCCTGTCTCAAAAAAAAAAAAAGAAAGAAAGAAAAAGCTGGGAATTGAGATGGGCAATTTCCTATATCTATCCACTTGTATTTTGAATGATTAATTTTAATTTTTTACTCTAAATTCTACATATTAGTTTGTGTCCATTATCTGTGTAATTAAATCTATTGTTATCTCATTGAACTGCATCCATACATAGATGTTTGCTCAACAATGCAACATATTCTCTTTGCTGCAGTGATTCTCCACAATGGTAAACTCCGTGGTCACATTGTTTCTCTATCATTCATAACACCAGAGCTCTATCTGCTCAGAACACACAAGAAAGGGAACTATTGTTGCAAAGTCCAAAACACAGGCCACTTCTGTCGTTTGCACTGTACAAAAAAACCTCAAAGCACATTCCTAATTAGAAGAATTTTTGGTTAAACATGACCATTTTCAACTGCACTCATGTCTCCAGATGATCATTACTGTAGAAGTACTGTTTTTGAGTATAAAGGACATGCCTCAAGATGGCTCAGAGAACTAGAGACCAAGAAGAATATACAAAATTAACATCTGATGAAAATCTCCAAACCAACTTGCTCAATCTTTAGGCTGATGGACAAGTCATTCAGAAGAGCCTAGTACTTCTTTCACTAGACCTGCCATGGTACCTGGGAAACTTTGAAGTCTCTGGCACTTTCATATTCTATCTGGTCATAAATCATTACCTGTGGCCCCTAAATATCATTTCTGTAAAATGTTCAACTTTTTTACAGTAATAAGAATATATTTTACAGTATAAAATCAGAAAATATTATTAAATTAGAAGTGCTATTAAACCTATTCAGGTTTAACCTATTCAGTCTCTCAGAAACCACTTCTAACATTTGATATGTATCTTCCCATTTTTTTCTCCTCTATTACAATAGTTTCAACAAAATTGAAGTTTAACTGTCAGCCAAAAGTATAACTTGTCCAACTAGTAAAACTGTAGGAAAAAAATATTAATTACTATCTGGTATAGTTGCAGCAAAAAGAGAAATGTGAAAGAAAAAGTAAACTCTTCAACTAAAGCCATAAAATAATTATGATGTGAGACCTGAACTACCTCAAGCCAGCCCATGTTTTATTACTAAAATAAAATAGCAGAATTAGCTACCAAATGGAGAAATCCTTTACTAATTAGAAAGCCATATCAAGAACACTGTTATATGAAACACCTTAATTCACAGAGTGAAAACTTTAAGCATCCCATAAATACATATGGTCAACAGAATTAGGAGCTAGAAAAAGGAAAAGAACCAAAACCAAGGTGTACCTAGTAGGAAGAAGAAAAAGTGTCAGAATTCCTGAAAAACTAAGAGCTGTGCAGGAGGTGGGACATACAGTGCATCATGCATTGCTTCTATGTGCATCCACTTCTCACACAGGATTGGACCTTCTTGGCACATATCTCATTCTTCTTTGTTATCCTCCACACTGAACATTTTATAAAGATTTATTTCATTTAGAGGCTATCCTAGAAACAGTTGAGCTGAAATTGGGTGGCCAAAAACTAGTTTACATAACATTTACATTACAAGAAAAATGAAAATCTTCTCTAATTAAAACTATTCCATTTTGAAGACTTAGGTAGATCCCAGCCTCTATGTTCATAAATAAACTAGACAGGACATACTTGAATGAAAACTCTGCCCTCAGGATCCCCACAGATAAAGGAATCAGCTCTGAGCTACATGCCCCCCTAACTGATTCTACTCCCTTGCCACTGTTACCCATGAACACCAAGCATACTTTGCATTTTGTTTCCCCTTGACAATGGTCAGCAGAGGCACTGACTAACAAACTTCATCTTAGATGTGTCCAACACCCTTGCAAGGTAGGCCCCAGAGGATTAATAGTACTAGGAAGAATTAACAGACTTGGCCCACAGTCCCCCTAAAAGCCTATTGCAGAGGCAGACTATAAAAACATTATGAAGTTTTGCTCCAAAAAGGGGAACCCAAGAAAGACAGCTTTAACCTTAAAAGAAACTCAAGAACACAGGGATTATAAAAAATACTTTCAGAGGCCTGATGGGTTATTGGGATTTCTAGGCTTTATTTTCAGGATCACAAACACCACAAATTTAAAAAAACACACACACACACCATCTACCTGTCTGTAAGCATTGTGGCAATTTTGATTATACAGAAATTTTCCTGAAAGAGCTCAAATATTTATACTGCAATCTCACATATATTCCCCAAATTCCAGAGCTATAGCAAAAGACAAGCACAATTAATACTTGAGAGAGAAGCTGAGAACTCCCCAGGATTCTGAGTTCAAAGTCACATAAAGGCCTGACTCTTCCTGCTTCCTTGCCCTTTTTGTTTGTTTATTGGTCTTTGTTTTTGCTTGTTTTTCCAGGAAGTAACATTTCCAGAGCAAAGAAGCAGAGATGAGATACCAATAATCCAAGGAAAAATAAGACCTTCAGAATCAAGATCAGTAGAAATTTTTAATATGTTTTTTTCAGTTAAAATGAAACCACCTTTAATGTGTACAAGACTTAAAAGTTCATATAAGGAAAACACCTTAATCTTCCTATACCACCAAATGGACTCAGCACCTTTCCAAACCCTTGAAATTACTTTAGGTGAATACGGGAACTCTGAGTAGTTTTCAAAGACTGAGAAAAACCACACCATTCTTCAGAGGGACACAGATCTACACACTCACACAACTTCCTTGGCATTAACACAATTCAAATATCACTTTCCTGCCTGCTCCTTTGGATTATCTCACTTTTGCTGCATCAGATTGGATTGTTTTCAGGCAAACTTCACTGTGAGGCCTCTCTCCACCAGTTACTTCACTGAAGTCCTATGACTCCTCTTCTCTCCCCTCATTTATGTCAGCTGAATCACTTGGAAGCCTTGGTATATGACATTTTAAAGTATTCACGATGTTCTTGATGCTTTAAGTAAAATCTATGCGGCTTTCCAGCCTCAACTAGTAATTACTACAAACTTTTACAGGAAGGAAAACACTTGCAAACAGAGTTCCAAGCACTCAGCAGGAGAACAAAGAGAAACAAAAATAAAACAGAGGCAAGTATCTGCCCTTCCCTAGGTCAAGCTGCTTCCTTCTACAAATCTAACTGACGCACAACCTCCTTTTTTACTTTTTCTACATCATATGTCCAATAAGCTGGACCTGCTAGTGTAAGTAAAAGGATAATGTTTCATGTATCTGAGATAGATATGGCTTCTGAAACGTCTTGAGGGACAGCTCAATGTTGGCAAAAATTGAAGAATTCATCTGGCAAAATTCTAATTAAACTCATAAATTTAGGCAGCTCAGGGGCAATTTATACTTTGTTACCAAGTCAATCTCTCATCTTACAGTGTGTGTGTTTTCTGAGCTCCTAGATAAATGTAAACTACAAAGGTAGCTATTTCTTTTTCCTTGGTGCAAATCTCCCCTTCCAGTTCTGCCCTTCCTCCCCATGCTGTCAGTAGCCTACTCTAAGAATCAGAACAAGAAAGTGTGTGGCTGGGGGACATTATTTATCCTACAAGAAAGGCAGCCAGTCCTCAGTTTTTTGAGATAATTGAGGATGGTTTGATAAATAATGCTTTCTTTTAATAATCAGATTTGAGTTTCTTTCTGATCAACTTCCTCATCTGTTAGTTACCCATGCTATAAAACTGGTATTTAAAGTGGTAAGCATTGAACTAGTCAGACACCCACATGGCAAGAAAAGTAGCAGCACAACCTGGATCTCTTGCTGCCCACATATATGAGCCAGCAGATAAAAGAACACACTCTGGGGCTTACATGAGTCCTGTCCCCTAAAAAGACACTGATGGAGTCCAATTACATGGATTAGGCACGAGGTTTATCTGTTACTATTTACAAAGGAAAAAAACTTACTTTACCCAAGTCAGAAGATAATTTCACATTACATGAGGAATGTGAATATAACATGAAATATGTATGGAATATTTGTATTTTTGTTAATGTAATGAGGAAGGAAGTTTAAGTGATTCCATCAATTCACAATTATTCCTAACATAACTGATCAATAAAATAGTCAAAAATGGAAAGCTAGTTTAAATATGGCTCATAAATTCACTCTTAATTATTGATATAAGTAATCCAGCTTAGGTTTAACAAGAGTTCAGAGTAACTATTTTATTTTTCAACCTATGGAAGTTAGGTTTAAATATCAAAGGGATGTAAATGAAGAGTTTGACTTTGTCTTAGTGTATTTTGGTCACTAATACAGAATGCCACAGAGTAGGTGACTGAGAAACAACAGACATTGATTCTCACAGTTCTAGAGGACAGAAAGTCAAAGATTAAGGTGCCAAAAAAGGAGAAACAAAAACAATAAGAAAAAATACAGCAAAGTATCTCTGCCTTTCTCTGGGCCAACCTGACTCTTTTTTTTTTTTTTTTTTTTTTGAGACAGGGTCTCACTTTGTAGTTCAGCTGGCCCTGAACTTACTATGTAGCCCAGACAAGCCTCAAACTCACAGCTGTTCTCTTGCTTCTGCCTCCCGAGTGCTAGGATTACAGGCATGAGCCACCACACCTGGCATTGCGGTATGTCTCCAACCCCCTAATACCACCACCTTGGAGACTGGGGTTTTAAAAAGAATTTGGGGAGGATATATTCAATCTATAGCAAGTATTAATCAAAACACTTCTACTGACAAGCTGAAGTAGAACCATAATGACCCTATTCAAACAGCCTGAAAACCAACCACTTACCTCAAAGTCTTCTCTCCCTAGCTCCATCATTAGTTCAACCCTTAAGTCTATTCATCTGCCAAAATACCATCACAACACATGCTGAGTACTTCCTGGGTACAATCTCCAGTTGATCTGATGCTCCAATTTAAAAAAGAATTAATGCTCTATCATCTCTTCATAGTTGCCAATTGACATCTTGTCTGAGGAAGTAATCAATTAGCAATTGTGATTTTAAAAAAGCTTTATTGAAAATGTTGTCCTAAACCAAACATGGCGTGAGGGTGGAAAATATATATGTATCTGTAATCCCAGCACTACAGAGGTGAAGGCAGGAAGATCACCAAGAGTTTAAAGCTAGTCTGGGCTACATACTGAATGCATGGCCAGCCTGAACAATGTATTGTCAATATCAGAAGGAAAGAGAGAGAGAGACAAATAAGCAGATCCTTTTAAATTAATGATACAAGTAAACTAACAATGATAAAATCTGAACAGTACCTAGAAGGTTACATGGATTATCACAAATACATAAGATTCATTGATAAATTATATTCTCAACGTAAGAATTTGTCCACCTGAAGAATTCCAAAGGAAATTCCAAAGCTTTTCACAACATTCCCTGGTAGCACATTTGAATGTTTACCTCCCTCCCCACTATCATAAAAAACCTATTTAAAACCTGCCTACTGCAGTTTAATAGGACTGGTGTTTATTCTAATTTTGCCAAAATGAGGTCAGTGATGATATAAACAGGGAATACAGTACCTCACTAATGTCCCTATGTATAAAGAAAAGTCTCCCAAACCTATCTCACAACCTGGTCCTAGCCACAATCCTTAAATAGCTATGAAAACATTTTCAAACATGAAAAATTAAAGTGATTGGGAGAGTTAAAGAATTCCTTAAGATGTTTGCAAAAGAAAACACTGCTTCAACAGAGGGCTTCATGTTCCACAATGAAGCATCCTCATAAATGCAGCTGAGAAATGAGACCACTTGTAACAGCACAACCAAGAGCCAGGATAATTACAACAGAAACACTTTATTTTGAATCATGAAAGGAGTTAAACTTGATCTTCTTGTTAGCAGGGGCTGTGCAGACAGCAACATTTACTGTGAAATGTAAGGCCAGATAACAGCTGATTTGAAAGGGGATTGTGTAAATCTAGTTAAAGAGCAACTTTAGAAGATTATTTTCAATTACTGAGATAACATCACAGCTCTCAGGGAAAAAAATGGAAAGGTTTGTTCTTTACACCACATACAGTGTACAAAAATCTAACAAAACCACTGCGTACTCGAAAGCCACAGGATCAGCTAACAACATATCTTACTTCACTTTACCCTCTATAAGTCTCAGTTATTTTCAGCACTAACTCATCTCTGTGAACAAAATGTCATTTTCACCAAGAGACATAGCTTAAAAACACATCTTCTTCAAAGTAACGACTAAAGCTTTTATATTCTCTAGTGCCAATCAGACAAAACACGTGGAACTTCAAAACTAAGGGTGGAGTCCTACAGTATGATTACTGTATACCTACTGAGGTTGAATAAAATGACATTTGTTTTACTTGCCAAAACACACTTAGCTGAGTACATCTGGGCCTCAGCTTCTACTCACTGCCCCTTAACTAATCTTCAGGAATGCACAGATCTGTATGCTAACCAAAATACAAGCTATGCCTCCAGCTAAATGGGATAAGCTTGTCAAGTGAAATCCCTAGCTGTCATATCCTTTAACATGGATTGTATAGAGATGGTACTCAGAATGCAGTTGAGGGGCATTAAATAAACAGAACCTAGAATAAAGGAAAAACGTCAAACTAGGAAGAAAACCCTGCATGCCCCCCAATTCTGATCTATAAGCTGTACACACTGCCTTATACTCTCCTGTGTTCACTGCCCCTCACACTTCATATTGCTCTCCCCAGACAGACTACGCTTTTTTGGGCCTCTGTGTCTCAGCCTGAAGGGATCATCTTTACTGGGAGAGCCCCTCTGAAGTCAAGCTTAACTCCCTCCCCCCATGGCATCCAACTTCAGAATTAATCTCCTGCTCTTCCGTGTGCTTCTCAAATATTTCCAATCTACCTGCTTCATAAGGCTGATCACACGGTATTAATTATCTATTGCTCTTCATTTTTTCTTGTAGCCTATGTGTTCCTCCAAGGCAAGGATATCATCTTTGTACACTCAGAGCTGCTGCAGCATTAGCAAGTATGCAATCAGTGTGTCTGAAACAAAGGGTGAATCAATGAAGGAAGGAATGACAAACTGACCACCAAATTTTAGTCCTATCATCATTAAAACAGAACAATCATTAGCCAATCAAGATGATCAAAAGGCCAAACTCTGCTTTTCACGTTGTCATTATCATACATAATGATTTTGGTACAAATAGTGATGTTAAAAGTCATAATGCAGAGTCTCACATCTTTACATATAGTTATGTCACACACATGTCATATACTTATACTCAACTCAATTTCTGTATTGTATTTTTGTTTTGTTTTGTTTTGAGTCAGGATCTCACTTTGTAGTTTAGGCTGGCTCCGAGCTCATATGTAACCCAAGCAAGCCTCAAAATCACAGCAATCCTCCTGCCTCTGACCTCCCACCCCCAGTGCTGAGATTACAGGCCTGAGCTACCACACCCGGCATTGTGGTACGTGGTATCTGGGATTGAATTCAGAACCTTGTGCTTGCAAGGCAAACACCAAAACCATTGAATTAAATTCCAGCCTTGAATTGTACATTTTATCAAAACAGAAATAAAAAATTTAGTAAAACAGGACTCTACTCTGTAAAAGGTAAAGTGACACTAAAACTAGATAGCTAAAAAAATAAAAAATTAAAATCACTTTAAATGTCCTTCTCTATTAATATTAGCCATATTTTTCAGCTCAAATGTGGCCACATAGATTCTTTTGTGTGCTGTGCCTAGGACCCTGTAATTTCTACTCCCATGTTCCACTTTACAACATTTTAAAAGTAAAACTACATTCCTTGGCTGGAGATTTAGCTCAGTGGTTCCAGCGCCTGTGACTCACACCTACCAGCAATCAATACCACATACCACAGTTCCGGGCATGGTAGCTCACACCTGTCATCTCAGAACTTGGGAGGCAGAGACAGGAGGATTGCTGAGTTCGAGGCTTGCCTGGGCTACATAGTGAGCTCAGGGCCAGCCTGGACTCCAAAGCGAGACCCTGTCTCAAAAAAAAAAAAATACATTCCTCTGGGAGAAAACTCCCACAATGCACTAATGAATAGAGGTTTCTGTTAATATAGCAAAGGGTAACAGTGATTCTGAAAATGGACAATAGTTGTGATAATGGTGGCATATTTTCAATTACAGGTAACAGAAGATTACATGCTGTATATTTCTCTCCAAATATGCCTCCTTTCAAACCAAAATATTTTATTATGGAGAGAATTCCCTCACTTGATCAAGGCTGCTGCTACAACAAGAAACCCCAAGGCAGCTTCATTCACTGCAAGAAGCAGAACTACTGCCCAATGAATCCAGCCAGAGAGCCACTCTTC
Organism: Thryonomys swinderianus; assembly: GCA_004025085.1. Classification (NCBI taxonomy): domain Eukaryota; kingdom Metazoa; phylum Chordata; class Mammalia; order Rodentia; family Thryonomyidae; genus Thryonomys; species Thryonomys swinderianus. The sequence goes on along the minus strand of PVIC010000781.1, from coordinate 14,144 downwards.
TCACCAGCCCTGGGAAAATGGGTTTCTGCATAGTTGGAACTCATTCACTGGAAGATGCATTTTGGTGCAATGACAACTAAAACTCCAGAATGGTTATGGGCTTATATTTTTTTTTTATTTTTTGGAGGCAACGAATAATCAAGATTATGTTTAAGTCCCAATGTTCCTACTGCTCAGAAGACCTAAACAGACTTACATTCTAAACTGATAGAAACAGACAAGTTCAAGCTGTGGGTAGTCAAAAACTCTGCAAGAGGGCATTGGAGATTTAGCCGAGTGGTTCCAGCACCTGCCTAGCAAGCGCAAGGCCCTGAGTTCGAACCCTAGTAACCACAAACAATGCTGGGCATGGTGACTCACGCCCACCAGCCACATACCAATACCACATACCACAGTGCTGAACGTGGTGGCTCACACCTGTCATCCCAGCACTCAGGAGGCAGAGGCAGAAAGATTGCTGAGTTACAGGCTTGCTTGAGCTACATAGTGAGCTAAGGGCCAGCCTGAACTACAAAGCAAGACCCTGTCTAAAAAAAAAAAAAACTCTGCAAGAGTTAAACTAATCTCATCACCAAACTGTGGGGATAGTAACTGAGAGCTCTAAAAGGATGTAAAGGACATCCCAGCTGCAAGTTATCATAAGCTAGTTGGCCTATCATCTGCCCCGCTGCAGCTGGATCCAACTCTCAGCACACACCCAAAGAGATTCACGCTGTTGTGCCAAAATGAATGTCTCTCTCCCTCCTTAAAAAAAAAAATGCCCAATTGAAAATAACTGTCTAATCTGCATCCTTTCAATAGAACTGAAGTGTACTTCACCAACACAGAGCATGGGCATCTTGAATTAGCAGAGAACTATTTTTAACACATGAAGGATAAGATATGAAATTAGTTTCACGGGGAATGAGAACCTCAGAGATTATTTACTTTGCCTTAATTACTCTGACTCACCATTAATTTAGCTTTCCAAAGGTACTAAATATTTCACGCTAAGATTTTAAAACTAAAGAGACATGAGCACAGACCTGGAAAACTGTGAGTCTGTGGTGGTGGCATCAACTCTGAGATACAGATGCCCCACTTGGGCACAGGAGGCCACTCATGGACACACTGCTCAGTGGCACATTCAGTTACTGTTTCTGTGCTGTTTTGAACCCTGAGACCAGAAGCTCTGCCCTAAAGTATGCGGAAAGCCAAACTTTGTTCAGCTTCTGTCTAACTCCTCAGCCAACAACATCACCACTGCTCAGTTATTCCCAGCAACTGCCAAATAGGGCAGGCACCAACTACCTCAAGCCAAGGGGAGAAAAGTTTAGATTGCACATTAAAAGAAAGTTTCTAAATATCAGGGCAATTGGCCAAGGGAATCAATTCCCAATAAAGGTGACTATGGAGATACTATAGTAAATAATCTGTAATGGGTTCATTAGATATCAGTAGGAAATAATGCATTCAGAAGTCCCACCAAAGCACTTACAGTGAGCAGGGTCTGCCACATACTTCTGTCCACTTGCCAAAGCTCTGTACTCTACCCTGGGGCTTTTAGTCAGCTGTCCACTGGCAGACACTGCCACACAGGCAGTAGGCAGCAGCCAGCAGGAGGCCAAGGAGAGCAATCCACGTGCTGCCAGATGCAATATGAGGCTTACGAGTACCATTCAATCTGTCAGTGCCCTCCAGCTCCACCTGGCATTCCACAATGAGAGGTAGAGGAGAAAAGCCTATGAGGGCTGGGGCCCTTCTTTTGGCCCATGCAACAAAGAACTCTCCCATATTCCAAATGTCAAAGATACCGACCCTGTGTTACTTAACTTTAGTCCAGTGAACATAAGCCATTTTTCTTCTCTACTAAGTCCTCCAAACCCTTAATGTTCTTTTCACATACTCATATATGTTTACACTGATGAATTTGTACTTTTACCTATAAGTCGTCCTTTTTTCTTTTAGAATAGGTTACTGTTTGACCTAATCAATTTATCTCCTTCTAGAATCCTGAACCTAAATCAGCAGAGCGTAAAAGTTCATCTATCTCTAAAACACCACTGAAATTTCATGTCATGGACATATACTTCCAAAGCAAACATTTCTAATTTAACAAGTCATTAATATTTATTTAATCTACATAGCTTAAAAATATATATGTGTGTCATACTGCTTTATCTTGCCTACTGGTTCCACTTGGCTTCTTTCCTCTGCTTCATGCCCATAAAAACCCTCAACTTGCAGAACCATTTCACACAGACAAGACTATCTCTTTCTCACTGCTGACTTGACTTCCTTGTTTTCTCTCTAGTTTGCACACTTCAGTTGAGCCATTTATACTTCTTGATATGTTTATCATTTGTGATTCTCAAGTGAAATCTCTCCAATGCCATCTTATTCTCAGTTCTCAATATTGTATTGTTTCTTTGACATCATCAGTTAAAGCAAGTTGCTATTAATAATTTCTATTTTTAAAAAGGAGCATTTAGTAGAAATGTCTCAAAATCTCTGCTTCTTGTATTTTCCAGCAATGTCAGTGATCAAGTAGCTTAATCTTTCTAAGTTATAGTTTACTCTTATTGACATAAATAATTACCATGAGGACTAACAGGAGAGCATAAACAACACCTGAAAATACCCAAAAGGCATTCACAATAACCAAGATCTCCTGCTAAGTTTCCATTCAAATGCTCTTCTCATATCAATAAAGCATACTGAGGTCTCTTTCTCAGGTCTCTCAAAGTTTATCACCCTAGTGAGCTTCTCATTAATTGGACAGAAAGGCCTGGCTAGCCTAGATCTCTAAGTTACCATAGTTATTCCCAATAAATTCAACCATGAGAACTTCTGAAAAACTATAGTTGAAAGCACAGAGCCATCAGCTCCACACTTCCAACAATGCCTCTTTGGTCTTTACCTAGGATATTTAAAGGGAATGGGACAATAACAAAGTGACCGTTGAGCCAGACCGTGTCAACAACCAGGTACAGGAAGGCACTAAGAAGCTCCAAAACAGTCCCTTGGGCCATCACCCACCAAGAACTAGGTCTGCAGCTAATAGGACACATTACTCTTCATCTTTTTCTTTTTGTCTTCCTGGTGAAACATTTTAACACCACAGAAATTTCAATTAATTTCAGATAAAGTCACTTCAAATTTGTGAACCCCAAATTGTGAGCCCAAACTCCTGCTTTAATTGACACCTCCACTTAAAGATTCAGAGGTTTTAAAAAATTACCCAAAGACTTTTAAGGGATAGCAGTGCAAATCTGGTAAAAGTGTCATATTATACTTCAGAAAGCTTTTAACTATTAAAATATAAAATGGGCCTACCTATTGGTTGCATAATTTCTCTGAGATTTTACCCAAATGAAACAATCACACAAGTGCAGAATAGTGTACATACAAATATACTTAGGGCAGCAATAATTTTAGGGAGAAAAACTGAAAACAAATGTTTATCCGTAAACCTAGAGAAAACTTGTAACAGACCCCATTAGCTGCCTACCTGGCAAGGCATTTCCCCTTCTTCTGTAACAGAACTCTGAGTTTCCAACTACTGAAGTTTCGATGGGATTAGCATAACTCTGACTCAAACAGAGACAACCAGAAAATGGTCTTCTCCTGGCTGCTGTGTTAGCTTTCAGTCACTGTAATAATCACCTGGGAAAATCACCTTATAAGGAAAAACATTTAGTTTGGCTCATGGGTTCAGAGGTTTCAGTCCATAGTGAACTGGATCCATTCCTTTGGGACTGTGGCACCAAAGCACATCATTGCAGGAACCTCACCAGGAAGCAGAAGGGGAAGAGAATGGGCCAGGGTCCTAATCCCCTCGGAGAGCAGCCCCTCAATGGCATGGCTTCCTGTTGGTAAGCCCCATCTCATACGGGTTCACAGGATGGGCAAGACTTCAGTACATGTGCATCGAGAGGACAGTCAAGATCCAAACTACAGAAGCTGTATTTTTCAATATATTATCATTATTATTGTTATTGTTATTATCATGCTAGTTTATACCAGAAATTGTGCTTCTTAGAATGAAAGGCATTCAATAAAAGTATTCAGTCATTAAAACAAGTTTATGTTCACTGACATTAAAATATGCTGTATGTTATTTTAAAAAGTGGCAGACTACAGAATGGTACATACAAAAATACTGCTTTTGAGTGTCATCTGTACCTAGTATTTGTACGTGATTACACATAAAAATATGTACATATGTATGTTAACAGACTCAGATATACATGCAAGAATTTTGCTAAAAAGTCAACAATAGTTATCTCTAGTAGTATTTGTAAGGAATGGTATGAAGTTTCTTTTTGTATTTCTCTATAGTGCTTATTTATTCCTTTATGCCATGCTTCCTTTTTGGGGAGCTTTAAATGACTATTTACTGATTTCTTTTCTGTCTCATAAAATAAATGAACAGCTTTGCCTCAAAAAAATCTTCTCCAAACCTAAGTGCTCAAGAAAAAAATATTAAAGAAACTAGTCAAGAACTAGATATTATATCATTATATAACAAGATATTATATCATTACATAATCCTGTGATAAAAGAAGGAAATCTGTCTTTAATCTATAGAAGCTGAAAAAGAACTACAGAAAATAACATTAATCAAAATGAAACATCAACTTTCAGAAACTGAGCGCTGCATATCCCTGAGGGCAAGGGTCAGGGAGCACAGGAAACCCAGGGTCGCTGCTGCATGTATGAAGGACGGACGATGGAGACCATTTAAGAGCTGGAAATGGTAGTCACTTCTGAACACCCTCACATAAAGTAAGTAGGTGATTTATCCCTAACTTGTCCTAGGGCTCCACACCCTGAGAAAAATCCCTAAGAACCTGACTGCTCAGTAACAACCTTATTCTTATCACTTCAAGGCCTCCCAAGGTAATGGTTTCAAGCAAACTAGAAGACAAGATGGTCTCTGTGACCTCTTTTATCTCAAAAATTATCATTTAGTTAAACATGTAAGTATTTGGAGGAGATATTTAAAAGATTTTCAAACACCATTGTGTTAGAAAGACATCTGAGCACTGGTGATTCAGGCTCAAAGTGACAAATCTACACTTGATCTTAGCCAAAAGGCCGAGAAGTGATAAAAGTGACAAATCTAAAAAGGAGCATGGGTTTAGGAAAATGTACTAAAGGCAAACAGAAAAGAGAAGTCAATATAAAATCTTGATTTGTTTGTTGGTAATTTTTACTATAGTTGGTAGAATCTCCTAAGAAAAGTCTTTAAAACCCTAGTTTCTAAAATCAGTTTATTAGTGTAAACATCCCTTTAAAGTAATAGGAATTTTATAGATATAAAATATCTGAAAGATTCCAGGATGATTTGTTTTACAAGTTAATTTCTACCAGTTATTTGTTTCATTTACAATAGATGACTACACTGAACTTATATTACACTTCACGATAATGCTACCACTCACAGCCTGTCACCACTTAGTTCTGGGAAAGTCACAGCACTGCAAGACAGAAAAGAGTAAAAACTCAACACTACCCAGTACATTGTCTATACTGTATATTAGCTTTAGGATCAAATTAAAAGATGCATCTCTAATAAGCATCCTTCTTACTCAAAATCTTAACCAGGCACTTGTCAATTCTGTGTCTGGTTCTCATTCACTCCTACTAGTTAGATGTTGGCAGCCTTTGATCTAAAGTGCATCGGAACTGGAAAGAAGACAGTAATGGGTGGTCCTCAAACCTCAATTCCCATAAGAATTCTTCAGGAATCATGTTCAGTCTTTCTGCATCAGTAGCTTGAGTTGGCTCAAGCAACCATACTTTCAACAAGCATCCTGGACAGATCTGAAAAGGGTGTGGATCACCCTTTGGGAAATAGTGATACAAATGATTATGAGGTTACATAGTCACTTACAGATAATGACTGTGTAACTCCATCTTAGATTTTTCCACTCATCACCACTATATGTAGCCACTATTCCCGGAAGCCACCACCATCTATTCTTGAACTTGACAATAATTTCCAACTTGATTCTACAAATTAGCCTATATCACTTCTCTTAAAATCTTCAATGACTTTAATAGGTATAAGGCTTCATTTTGGGAAGATGAGAATTTTAGAACAGATACAGATAATATTTGTACAATCTCTGCATAACATCCGTTAATGTAGTAAATGCTACTGAACTGTTCATTTTAAAATGGTTCTTTTTTTTCTGTTTATCTGGGTTTTTTTAATTGAATTCTTTATTGGTACAATTTATATACATTTCACAATCATGTATAACATTGGGGAATTTGTACCAATATATGACATAAGTTAATTCTCATTTTTACCCATATCCCTACCCACCCACACCTCCCCACCCCCTTTATACATACTCTTTTATTTTCTTTCTGTATCATATTTATTCCTTCCCCTCATTACACTCCCACACCAAATTTCCTATGGAAATTTCCCACTCTACAAAAGCTGTCATACTTTCTAGAGTTCATTTGCATCTACAGGTGTTCATGTCAAAAAGAAGACCCAGAATTTGCCTGTGATCATTGATTTCACTTATTAGTATATCCTCCAGGTGTCTCCATTTGCACCTAAATCGATCGATCTTGTCATTCTTTATGGCAGAGTAATACTCCATTTTATTAAAAAACCACATCTTTATCCACTCTCCAGTTGATGGGCATTTGGGTTGTTTCCAAGATTGAGCTATCACAAACTGAGCTGCTATGAACAAGGGTGTACATCTGTCTTTCCAATGTGATTTTTAAAATTCTTTTGGGTATATTCCTAGTAGGGGGATAGCAGGGTCAAATGGGACCCCTAGTCCTAGTTTTCTGAGAAATCTCCACACGGATCTCCACAATGGTTGCACAAGTCTGCAATCCCACCAACAGGGGAGAAGGGTTCCTTTCTCCCCACAGCTACGCCAGCATTTATTGTTGGGTGATTTTGTGATAGCGGCCATTCTTTGTGGAGTGAGATGAAATCTCAGTGTCATTTTCATTTGCACCTCTCGAATGATCAGTGATGTTGAACACTTCTTCATATGCTTCTTGGCTGCTCTGACTTTGCCTCTGAGAAGTGTCTGTTCGTTTCAGATGCCCATTTTATACTTTGTAAATTTCTGCACAGTTTTTCATTTTGATTTTATTGGTACATTTTATATACACATCAATATCACTATTGACATTGAGAATTTGTACCACTATACAGCATGACTTAACTTTCATTTTTTCCATTCCTCTACCCATTCTACAGCTCCCTCCCCCTACATACATAAACTTTGTTTCCTTTTTTTCATCACATATTTTTTCTTTCCCCATGTTACTTACCCCTATCCCCCCCTTACCGTTTCTGCCTAGGCAAGCCTCAAACTCACAGCAATCCTCCTGCCTCTGCCTCCCGAGTGCTGGGATTACAAGCATGAGCCACGACACCTGGCATTGTGGTGTGTGGTACTGAGTGTTGGTGGGCATGAGTCACCACGCCTGGTATTGTGGTATGTGGTTACCAGGGATCAAACTCAGGACCTTGAGTATGCAAGGCATATGCTGAAACCACTGAGCTAAATCCCCACCCAGTTTTTAAAGAAGGAAAGCAACAACTCTTCAGGAGTTCCCCATTGCACTTAGGATAAAATTCAAAACCCAGAGCATGCTGTAGAAAGTCTGGCATAATCAAACCCAAACCTAGATCTCAGTAATCTCACTCAGCTGCTATTCACCCTCATTCTCTGTTCTCCAGTAACACTGGCAATTTTTTAGCTTCCAAAAGCCAAGTTCTTCCTGGGCATCACACACAGGACTCCCCAGCTGGATGACACCAACTAACCCTCAGGTGCTAATTTACAAATTTCTCCTCCATGCAAAGTTCCCCTGACCAGTGCATCCTCATTATACCCTTCAGAGACACTTGGTCTTTTTCAAATATGTATTTTGAGTTCCAATTACATAATTGTTTTTGTGTTTATTTACTAATGTCCTTTCCAGTAAGCTGTGGGTTTCTGGAAGACCAGAATTAATGATTATTTTGCTCACCACTGTGTTCCCAGCTTCTAGTGTGAACCTGGCATAATATATACTTATTCACTTGGCACAGTGAATATCTAGCATGTTTTTTTCCAAAAACATTAAATTTCTACTATTAAATAAGTGTCAGGCTACATCATAATGTCATGAGAAATTTAAAATATACATATATATATATATATATATATATTTAAAATAACCCTCTAAAACTCAGTGAGAAAAAACAGAAACAATTTAAGGTCAACTCAATACAATACAAAGTGCTTTTTGGGAGGCAGAGACAGGAGGATTGCTGAGTTCTAGGCTTGCGTGGGCTACATAGTGAGCTCAGAGCCAGCCTGAACTACAAAGCGAGACCCTATCTCAAAAAACAAAAACAAAAACAAAAAAAAAGTGTTTGACCAATGCATAAAAAAGTTTCTCTAACTTCCAAAGTACCTGCTTGTGTTAGTTGGCAGAATCAAATCCCTAATGCTCAAGGAAGTTCCACTTACATTCTCTCCTCATGTCACTGTATATTTCTGAATAAGAAGAAATGGAGTATGTGCCTCCACAGTAAAATGCCACTGAAATGGGTAAAAGATGAGACGTAAGAATGTCTTGAGAAACTCTTAGCCACTCTCACAAAGGAACAACATTCTCAAAGAAAACTATATAAGGTCCTATCAGGAAGAAAAGGATCCTGAACTCAATTCTAAGAAATAAAGGAAAAAGGAAAAGAGAGGAGAAAACTCACTAAAGGGCAAGCATAATTGGTGTTTTGTTACTAAATGAATTGTTCAATGATTATAGGTGTGCAAACGATTTAGTATTTCCAATGATGTGCTTGTATTAAAAGGAACACTAATTTTTCCATAAAGCTAAAGTGTCTTAATTACTTGCCTTGAAGCTGATGCCCATTTAAAATAAGCTTATTTCTTTTTCCGTTGTCAGTTCACCCAGGGCTGTCTAATCCACAACTCTCCAGCCCAGCACTCACCACTTCTTATCATCATGGAGAGCAGAGGCAAGCCAGTAGCCTTACAGGCCAAAAGATCCATCTGTTCATAACTGTGTGCACCAGTCCACAAAATATTCCTAGTCCTGCTTCCACAGCAAGGCCAGGAGGACACATTAACCATCCTGCCCCTGGCTATTTTTCAGTACTGAAATTCTTCTTTCTCTAAAGCTTTGAATTTTCCCAGATCCCGGATCTGTAGAGCTGGTAGTGATGGTGATATGCATAGCTGCTAATTTTAAGAATATATCCCCATGTGTGCTACAAGGCCTAGAGCAGTGATAGCAAACCTTTTAGAGCCTTCAATGACAGAAACAACCTACAGCCGCGTTTGTGCCAGAGATTTGCCACCTTTGGCCTAGAGGAACTTCTCCTGACATCTGAGGATGGAGCACATGCGACTGGATAGTTCATGTGCCATCTCCAACAGTTTGGATGCAGATAGCTTTAAACTTTTTTTTACTAGAGGCTATAACTACCAACTCTCTACGCTTAGTTGCTCTCCAGAGAATGTATGAAGCAGTTATAGAACCAACCAATAAGCCTGCTCTCCTCCAGGGAGAGGAACCTTAGCACTCACCACACTCTCTATCATCATCTCTGAGAGCTCCAACTTGCTCTTTTGTGGCCCCTTTCCTAAGGCAGTCTGTATGACCGCAATGTGGAGCCCAGCTTCACCTCATCAGGCTTTCCTTCATAATTTGCTTTACACTGAAAGAGGCTACTTTAGCTCTGCTCCCCGAAAGCACTCTTGTCAACATTCCTACCACTGTTTCTGTTGTAGAACCATACACACTTCTATAAGAGATGCAGTAGAGAAGTCTAATGAGACATGTAAAAATATCCTGATGCAGAAAAGTGAAGTGCAGCAAAACAAATCCTTACGTAGCAAAGGTATGATCTCTAAACCAAAGCATATTCAACAGTGAGTCCTGAGACCAGTATGTTAAAACATTAAAAATATTACACAGAGATGGGGACATCAAGGACTACTAACAAAAAATACAATAGGAAAGGTTAGCAAATGAAGAGAGGAAAGAATAATAAAGACATTAGAAGGGGAATGACAAATTGCCAAATTTAACAAAACACAACTGGTGCTTGGAAGACCAAAGACTAGCAGGGGACAGAGTCAGAAAAGGGATGGACATGCTGGGGGCATGGTGAAATTGTAAATGTGAGCGCAACAGATTTGTATCCTTTCCATGCTAGGAGGAACTGGGGAATGTCTAAGTAGGAAATATAAATCTCTTTAAGTTGCTTTTCCACAGAGGAAACCTAAGAGAATTGTTTAGTCTAGTGATGGGAGGCCCAGACAGCCGACCATAGGACAGTCTGAGATTAACAAGAGCAGGAAGCAGCCACCTCCTTTAGGCTAAAGAGACAATAGCAAGAGGTAATGGTCTTGGAATCCTGAAACCAGGTCTCACTAGTGAGCAGGGAAAACAAAGGTGAGCTGTGCTACAGAGGAGGGATTTCTGTCTCCCAGGATCCTGCCCAAAGTAGAACCAAAGAATAATACCAGGGTCCAAGGATTTAGTTCAGTGGTTCTGGTGTCTGCCTGGCAAGCAAAAAGTCCCAAGTTCGATCCCTCGTACCACATAACACAATGCCAGGCATGGTGGCTCACGTCTGTAATCCCAGAGCTCAGGAGGCAGAGGCAGGAGGATTGCTGAGAGTTCAAGGTTAGCCTGGGCTACATAGTGAGTTCAGGGCCAGTCTGAACTACAAAGCAAGATCCTATCTCAAAAAAAAAAGAAAGAAAAAGAAAAGAACACCATCTTGGTCCTGCTTCCTGCTTTCTCCAGAGCCTGCCATGGGCTGAAGAGAACAATCACCTCACTCAGATATTCAGAGAATCGTCCTGCACCAATGAGCCCCTTAGTAAAGAGAGAAGAGAGGCAAGGAATGCTAAGACTATCGCAAAGGAGAAGCACAGAAATGCTGGCTCAAGTGAGCTTTTCTAAGCAACCTTCCATCATAAAACACATACTTTAAAAACTCAGTTTATCACCATAAAATGACCTCAAAGAAGAAAACAAAGTGAAAGCTCTGCCCTGTGTAACAGCCCACTGTTTCAGTTTGGATCTGAAATGTCCCCCAAAATTCATGTGCTAAAGGCCAGCAGTTGGGCTTTAGGGTAACACTGCATCCTAACAGTTCTAACCTGATCAAGTGCATTAATCCATTGATGAGATCATAATTTGATAGCATTATTGGGAAGTGCTTACAGGCCAAGCTGAAAGAAATGGACTGGTCTTCATGCTAGAGACTATGTGGTTCCTATCCCCTTCCTATCTGGCACTTTCCCTTCCGCTCTGCTTCCCGGGTACTACAAGGTGAGCTGCTTTCCTCAACCACATCTTTATGCCATGATGTCTCTGCCTTGGAGCTATTACCATGGACTGAAACCTCTGAGAGCGTGAGCTGAACCTCTGTTTTCTTAGGTTGCTTTTTTCACCCACTGACCTACTTGCCATTTTCAAGTAGCCCCTTATGCTGCTCTGCAGAGTCCCAGAATGGGAAGAGGCTGCAGAATCTATTCTATATCATCCTTTAGTCGGAACTAAGCCAGAGCTAGCCCAAATAGGTGATGGTTTTAATTCTAGAAGGAAGAAGAGTCTGAAAAAAGAATACTTTTAGGGCCAGAGATTTAGCTCAGTGGTTCCGGCGCCTGCCTCACAAGCGCAAGGTCCTGAGTTCGATCCCAGTAACCACATACAATGCTGGGCGTGGTGACTCATGCCCACCAGCAATCAGTACCACATACCACAGTGCCAGGCGTGGTGGCTCACGCCTGTAATCCCAACACTCGGGAGGCAGAGACAGGAGGATTGCTGAGTTCGAGGCTTGCCTAGGCTACATAGTGAGCGCAGGACCAGCCTGAACTACAAAGCGAGATCCTGTCTCAAAAAATAAAATAAAATAACCAGACATATAAGACATTAGTAAATCCATGCACACATATAAACAAATGAGTGCAAATAAAACTGAAAAACTCTCACATGAGTATTGGATTGTATTAATGTCTCTATCGTAATTATACTATTGTGCCATAGTTTTACAAGAGGCTATCTTTGTGGGACTAGGTTTTAGTTACTTTCTCATTGCTCAGACAAATACTGGACACCTACAGGTTAAAGGAGAAAATGTTTATTTTATCTCGTGGTTTACCAAAATTTCAGTCCATAGTTGGCTGGCTGCAAAGCAAAGTAGCATGGCAGGCTTGGCATGGCAGGGAGAAACAGTAAGCCGCCAGGGGAAGAAGGGTGATAGACACAAACACCCTTCCAGGCCATGCTCACAGTGACCCATCTCTTTCCACTAGGCTTCATCTCCCAATACTACACCCAGCTTTAAACCAAGCAGTGGACAAATCCAGCATCACACACTTACGATTCATTGTCACACCTCATGATCCAGTCTCCTTCCAAATGCCCCAACTATGAGTGCATACAGCTTTGAGCAGACACCTAAATATAAGCCATAACAGGGATATAGAATCTCTGTGTCATTTCTTACGACTGCATATGAATCCTCAATTATCTCAAAATGAGAAGTAATTTTTAAAATATATGTAAATGGAGAGTGGCCTACACTGACTACGCCTGTCCCTTTACACTGTACTTCAGCCACAGTGATCTGGCCTCTCTTACACTATATACTCAACGTGTTCACTGTCATGATTCTGTTCTCCTCGTTAATCAAAGCTCAGTAAGTTCTCTGCTGAGCTATTCTACAACTTCTCATAATTTGGTCTTTTTGTCATTGACTCAATGCTACTTTTGCAAAAAAAGATGATGGCTTTAGATTGTCCTTGTTTGATTATTCAGCCTTCACATTTCTGACTACAGAAAGAGCCAGAATATTAGTATTCATTCTAATAGTAATTAGAAGGCTGCCTTATCTTATTTCATATCATCTAACAAGCTTTAACTTGCTCATTTTATAATTTGGCTTTTAATGCAAAACAGCTCTCTTTATGGATCTGTGCTTTTTTCACCTACTCTCTGTACTCTTGATCTTCTTTGGGAGCTGGTGGCCAAAACTGGCAGGAGAAATTGCAGTGAAAGCCTGGCATGATGACAAAAAAGAGAAAAAAACAGCCCCACCCCCAGCTACCACTCATTCACTTAGCTAAAATACAGGCTATCAGAGTGGCAGGGAAAACAATAGCTGTAAGTGCACTGCGAGTCATGCTAGGTCTTCCAGAAACTGATGGCAGATGAAAACCACTTCTTGACCACAAGCAAGGGAGAAAAAAAATCACTATTCATCACAAAACAGACATGCAACACAGAGCTCTCTCCTCTCCCCTACTTCACAAATCCTTCCTGTAAAATATAACTCTTCCTTTAATGATCTAATGGTGAATTATTTATATTCCTCAATGTATCTTTCCTTGTCATATTTATGCCCAGTTGTACAACCTAACTCCAGAGAGCCAAACTAAGATTGTAGGCAGGACTGAAGAGCCCTACCCCCTCCAGAGGTACTAAGCCAAAGGAGCGGAGCAGGGTGATAGGGCGGGGTGGAGGACTGAGATCTCCTTTATGGAGTGGCATCTACGTTACGCCAATTTTTCTAGACATAGCTTTCTGCTAAAATCCATCTTGAATTCTATCCAGCATCTCTATCTTCGAGGTTAGCACCTTAAGGGTTCATAACTACTTACGTGTGCAGTGCCACCTCCCAGCTGGATGCCACGGCCCCCATTCCTCCTCCATCAATGCACTCCTCACACATCTGTCACAGTGTTTTTCTAAAATCCAAACCTAAGTGCAATGTTCCATCTAAACCCTTAAGTAGCTACGTGTCACATGAGACTGGCTCTCCCAAATTTGCTTCATTATTTAAAAAAAAAAAAAAAAGCAGCTTGTGGCTTATTTCACGTTGAATTCCCAGAAGCAGACCATGAGACCAAGTTTGAGCTCATTATTTAAGAGAGATGCTGGGCAGTTCTGGTAGAGAAGTGTGCTCATGGTGCCCAACAGAGTGGCCCCATGGGCCACGGGGCTGTTTCACAGCAGGGGCCCCAGGACATGGTGAATAATATGCACCTGTGCTCAGGACCAAGAATGCTAGAGTGATCCAGAGCCCCTTGTATCATGGCTGAGAGTCCTCTCCCTCTCCCTCTCCCTCTCCCTCTCCC